>WNGS01066681.1:480694-495686 GCA_020271785.1 Procambarus virginalis | reverse complement strand
GAATCAAGAGAGATGAGATCAAGTATTTGGCCCATGAAGCGGGACCAAACAAGGCCTGATACGCATCAGTACGGGAAGGAATCGAGCGAGTGCAGCCGTGGCGTGGACGGCGTCGAGAACCCCCAGAGAGAGAGGGGTAAAGGCGCAGTAGTCACAACGAGAGACTTAGCCGCGCCAGGGGACGAAGTGGTCACCACTGGGGGCTTGAGGCTCGACCCAACCACAGAGGAGGAAGGGGAGCCGAGGGAATAAGTCAGGAGGGTCAAAGGACGAGCAAGGTCGGGGCCCAATGCAGCAGGGGCTACAGAGCCCGGTCTTGCAATATAGTCCAACTCAGGGACTTAGTCGCCCCCCACGAGCCTCAGAGGGTACAAGAGAAACATAAATACGAAGAGAGACAATTTCATCCACAAATGTGCCCCCATACCCACCATGGAGCCACAATTAGAGGCAGGACACCCATCAGGAAGCTATCACCGATCATGCCGGGGCGCCCTAGGGGTGCGTCATGAGTATACTCCCCACAAACGCCACCTTAAGAACCGTCAGTCCGTCGAGATCGGGTTCAGTGACGAAAGGGGGATTGACAATAAAAGGTTCCCCTCGCTCAAGACGTTGGGTACTACAGTTCTATGGGTGCAAGAGTATGCCTCCTCAAGCACCCGGGCGTCAAAATAAAAGAAGTCCAAAGGAATAACCAAAACAAGCAAAAGGTCAGCAGGAAACGACAAGCAGATAGGAGAAGAGGGGGGAGAAAACGAAACAGAAGGAAAAGGAAAAGTCGTTCAGCACAATTAGAGAGGACAGCAGCAGGAACACAAGGCTACAGAAGGACAGAGGACTGTCCCAAGGAGCATCACACTCCGGCAGCCGCCCACCAAGCCCCCTCACGGCAACAACGAGCTGAACAGGGAGGGGGGTCATATTTGTAGTAGTGAAATAATTTAGTACTCTCTTGCTCTGACCAAGTCGTATTTTAGATACTTTAATAACCTCTTGTTCTGTCCATGTCGATCGGACTTGGAGGGACAGAAATTTGTAAAGCAACACAAGTGACACTACGGACATTCTTCTCTTCATATATCAGCAACGCTTGAAAATACATCTGAAACGAATAAAGTCCCTTGCTTTACTGTTAAAGCTACTTGTAATGGGAATCTGATATTCGCTTTTAATAACTTCACCTTACCCATGACTCTTATCTATATTGGTGAAGCCCTTCACCTTGCTGCCCCTATCCACCGTGAACGCTGGAGTAGCTGTGGCAGTGCATCGGTAACCTGTACGCCCACAAAAGTCTGATATATTGTAAATCACAGCGGAAGATTGTAAAACATGAAGATGTCAATTATTCCATCAAAGTCTCGCCGCTGCCCGATCTCCGTCACGAAAAGAATCACACGCACTAACTTAGATTGGTTTATATGCTGCATATTTGAGCCAATTGTCATGAGACAGGAAAATTATTGATGTGAATTTCAAATGAAATGAATATCCAGTGAAAAGAGTACAGTGACCAGAGAAGGAGTTGGCTAGATTAACAATAATAAAAAAGGACACGTTGAATAGAGCACAAACTCCTCACACCACTGACTGACCAAGGTACAGCTGTACTAGAAGCACTAACAAACAATAATGGTGGTTGTGGTTCTCACATTTGGACCAGAAACGCTGGCAAACAATGCAGGGAGTTGTGGGCCTCACAGACGGAGCAGAATCCCTAGCAAACAAGGAAGGAGGCACTGTACCTCCCAGACGGAGCAGAAGCAATAACAAGGAAGGGGAGGCATAGTACCTCATAGATGGAGCAGAAACACTAACAAACAGGGAAAGGGGGCACAGTACTTTACAGATAGAGCAGAAGCACTAACAAACAAGGAAGGCGGGCCACAGTGCCTCACAGACGGAGTAGAAGCACTAACAAACATGGAAGGCGGGCCACAGTACCTCACAGACGGAGTAGAAGCACTAACAAACAAGGAAGAGGAGAACCACAGTACCTCACAGACGTAGGGGTCCTCATCGGAGCCGTCTCTACACTGTTTTCCGGAGTCACACACAGAGTTGATGCCGATGCACTGAGTGTCCGTGTGACACTCAATCTCTGAAGTGGAGCTGCACCTTGCCTCCGTTCCTGCCAGGAGAAAAAGATAAGCATACTTAAAACATCCTCACTACAATGCTTTAAATCGTGTATATACTTACCTAGATGATTTGCCGTGCTAACTCCAGCTCTTGTGTCCCGCTTCCTATACTTCAGTCGATAGGTAAACAGGTTCTAGAACCTTTGGGGGATGTCAAGTCTACATATGAAAATGTGAATGTGAATTTCCTCCTCTAACCCTAAAGCAATACCTTACATCAATGTGCATGTGATTCATTCAAGAACAACTTGGGTTTCTTCCGTATTCATCTTGTGTTAAGCAGCCTGCCTCTGCCCGACTTTTACATACTTTCCAAAATATTTTGGATGTCGTAATTATATCAGTCATGTATCTTCACTAGCGCCTCTCAGCTCTGGGACATATCTGGTGGCATAACTCTGGTTTTTCAATTGTATCTGACACAAAATGGTCTGTACGCTAATGCCATGAATTACCTAACTGGTCTTACATGTATGGTTCTTGGCAGGGGAACCCGGTTGAACCCGGGTCTTCCCTATCCCATATCCCCGCCCCTATCTCACTTCTCTTTATTAACACCCCCCCTTCCCCTGACCCCCATCCAACCCTCTTCTCTCTTACCCTCTCATTTTTTTCTCTACAAATATTCGCTCTGTTGCCAGGATTTTCTTCTTTCTCTGGAAATATATTATAACGAAGCACTAAAACTGATTAATAAGTGTACTTCATAAAAAATCTCAAGGGTAAAGAGGGTCTAGATGCCGATATTTCATAAAGTGTGGCAGTAAGGCCGACCTCGACTGCTATTAACACGCATACCCTGGGGCTTTATGCGTGAAAGTTGTGTGAAGCTCCTGACTTCCAACCTCGGACATACAAACAGGGTCTCCCACTCTCCCTCCCATTCACCCCTCTCTCACCTCTCTTCCCATCTTCCTTGTTGGTAATGCCTATGAACAGCCACTAGTAACATCGCAGTACAATGATGATTTTTGCTTCACTTTGACTCTGTATTCTATTGCCAAGGTCCTTCATAGTACACCGTAGCACCTTGCCCTTCACTCTATCCTGCTTCTGCATTAGCAGCACTAGTGTGGGAGACAATAATGATCTGCGGAGACTATATTGTATTAAGGGGGTACTTTGGGATATTATGAAGAACTAAGGGGTACTTTGGGATATTATGAAGACCGAAGGGGTACTTTGGGATATTATGAAGTACTATGGGGTATTTTGGGATATTATGAAGAACTAAGAGGTACTTTGGAATATATTGAAGAACTAAGGGGTACTTTGGGATATTATGAAGAACAATGTGGTATTTTGGGATATTATGAAGAACTAAGGGGTACTTTGGAATATTATGAACAACTAAGGGGTACTTTGGGATATTACGAAGAACAAAGGGGTACATTTGGACATTAAGAAGAATTAAGGGGTACTTTGGGATATTATGAAGAACTAAGGGGTACCTTGGGATATTATGAGGAACTAAGGAGTACCTTGGGATATTATGAAGAACTAAAGGATACTTTGGGATATTATGAACAACTAAAAAACTATGGTACTTTGGGACATTATGAACAACTAAAAAGCTATGGTACTTTGGGATATTATGAAGAACTAAGGGATACTTTGTGATTTTATGAAGAACTAAGAGGTACTTTGTGATATGAAGAACTAAGGGGTATTTTGGGATATTATGAAGAACTAAGTGGTACTTTGGGATTTTATGAAGAACTAAGGGGTACTCTGGGATATTTTGGTGATCTTTTAACAATGTAACTGTTTATAGAAGATTATTTATCTGTATTAAGGAATATGCGTTAATTTGTATTAAAAGCTGACTGTTATTAAGTGGAGGATACGCCTTTAGTGAGAACGCAGGCTAGTTTTGCTGTGAGAATGAACTTTTGACCTAGTCTGATATAACGTCCCCGTGTAAGGAAAGAGATTATTACAGTGCTGTCACATGTATGTTGTCACTTGTATCAGAGCTCTGGCTTACGATTGCCAGGAAGAGAATTGTCTCTATGCACTCCGTATTGTATGTAATGGTATAGTGAAGAGTTTTATTAAAATTATGTAAGGTACCATACGGTGTAATTGAGTTCCTAGATTGGGTAACTAGGTTGATTTGTCAAGGATGTACTTGAATCATCTCAGGTCAGAGTAGTTATGCGGTGTGAAGCTTGCCAAACATGTGATTTTCATTAAAACTTGAGAAATTCATGTTACTAGTCAATATTATATTGCATTTAATAGCTACTCTTGTTCAAGTGCCTAAGTAATTAACCATCATTTAAGTGTAAGGTTTAATCTCTTTAATTGGCCAAGTGCATATGAGTTAGCTGTTTTAATTATGTATGACAGTTTGGCAACCAGCTAAGGTCGGCTTCACCTCGACAGCGTTTTTTTCAGTGTGACTTTGGGTGCAGGGAGAGGACATCATCTCCAGGGGAGATCGGCCGTAACATCGGCTGAAGTGTTTAAAGATATTACAGTAAAGTGCTTTATTGAGTTTTAAGTGTATTTGTGTACTTTAGGTGTATTTGTATACTTTAGGAGGCCTGGTCGATGACCGGGCCGCGGGGACGCTAAGCCCCGGAAGCACCTCAAGGTAACCACCTCAAGGTATATTCCCGGTTCCTTGCCTCTAGCATAATTTAGGAACATTAGATAGGAAATGTTCCTAAACTGTTACAATTTAAGGGTTAGTTTGGGATAATATAGTGAACTACGGGGAACTTTAGTACCATATGATAACCTAAAAGGTCCTTTAGGAGAGAATGATAAACTAAGAGGTACTTAAATACACTAGGATCGACTACAGGGTTCTCTGGAGACGTTGATAAATTAGATGGTATTTTGAGATTGGTGATCTACTAGGCACTTTGGAATACTATAAATATCTACTAGGTACATTTGGATACTATTATGAGGTACTTTGGAAATTATGATGAACTTAAGTGTATTATGGTAGACCATGGTAGACTATGATGGACTAAGAGGTACTATGGTAGACTATGATGGACTAGGAGCTACTATGGAACACATTGATGAACTACTAAAATTTTGTATATCCTATGATTAACTTAAATGTATTTGGGATATTATAATGAACTAAAGAATACTTTGGCAAACTTTAATTAACGTAAGGAAACTTAGTGATTCTATGATGAACTACCTGGAACTTTTGGCTGGAAATTCCTGGAAGTTCTTTCGACAATAGTGTCCTAACGCAGCCTTCTGCATATAATTGGCTCAAAATGTACCATGTATCTCAACACAGTTTCGCAATGTAGCACATACTTATCATGCTATCCCCAAGTACTCCTTAGCTCATCATAGTACCTCAAAGTTCAATTTAGCTTACCATAGTCTTTCAAAGAATACCGTAGTTCACCATGGTATTCAAAACTACCATTTGTTCATCATAGTATTCAAAGAAATCCAGTAATTCATTATAGTATCCCAAAGTACTCCATAATTCATCAGTACCCAAAATAGTTCATCACTGTATCTAAAATTACTATTTTGAGAATCATAGTCAAAGTACCCAGTATGCCATGATAGTATTTCCAAAAACAACCTATCTCATCATAGTACTCCAAAGTACCTTGGTATTCATCACAGTATCCCGAAGTACATTGTAATTCATCATAATATCTTATAATAATATTGAAGGATATTATTATTAAAGAGTTCTAGGGAATACTATTTTGAATTAAAGGTACTATGAGATATTATTATTAACTACGGGTACTTTCGGAGATAGTATTGAACTATGGGGTACCTTAGGCTATCGTGATGAAATATGGAATACTTTGGTAAACTATGATAAACTAAAATGTATTTTGGGGTAGTATGATCAACGAAGGGATACGATACTGAAATAGGGGTACTTTGGAAAACTATTGTAAACTGAGGGGGAGTATCGATTTGTGAGATTATGATAAACTAAAGGGTAATTCTGGAGACTAAGATGAACTTGGGGTACTTTAAAAATCTATGGTAAATTGAAGAGTATTATAAGAGATTAAATGAAGTAAGGGATTTCTTGTGACCTTATGATGACCTAAAGTATACCTTGGTAGACTGTGATGTAATATGGGGTGGTGTAGGAGACTATGATGAAACATGGAATACTCTAAGTTACTTTGATTAAGAAGAGAGTACTTTGGGAGACCGAAGAATTAAAGAGTACTTTCGGGTACTATGATGAACTCCTGGGTGCCTGGCGAGACTAAGATGAACTACGGTGTGTTTTCAGATACTATGATGAACAAGGTGGAACTTTTGGATATTAGAATAAAATGAAGGGTACTCTGTGAGATTAAATATTTACAACGTACTTTGGGATGCTGTGATGAACTAAGGGGTACATTAAGATGCAGTGATGAATTAAGGGGTACATTAAGATGATGTGATGAATTAAGGGGTACATTAAGATGATGTGATGAACTAAGGGGTACTTTGAGATGCAGTGATGAACTAAGGGGTACTTTGAGATGCAGTGATGAACTAAGGGGTACTTTGAGATGCAGTGATGAACTAAGGGGTACTTTGAGATGCAGTGATGAACTAAGGGTACTTTGAGATGCAGGTAGTGTGAACTAAGGGGTACTTTGCGAGCAGACTAGTGATGAATAAGGGGTACTTTGAGATGCTGTAATGACGGAGAGTACTTGGGATATTCTGATATACTATGGAGATTTAAAAGAGACTATGATGAACGTTGAAGTATTCTAGGAGACTATGATGAGCAATGGAGCACGTTTTTTTTCTTTACATATACAACAGTTCTTACATTCTATTACAGTCACTAGCACGCGTAGCATTTCGGGCAAGTCTTCAGTCTTAATTTTCACAAATACACGTAACCAGGAAGTAGCCCGTAGCAGCTGTCCAACTCCCATATACCTATTTACGGCTAGGTGAACACGGGCATCAGGTAGAAAGAAAGTTTTGTCATTTGTTTCCTCCTCCGCCGGGGATCAAATCCGGACCCTTAAGTCTACGAGCCCCGAGCGCTATCCACTCAGCCGTCAGGGCCTATGATATTGGTTGAACTACAAGGAACTTCTGAATAAAAGGAGAAAATATTAATAATAGGATTGGTGAATCAACTCGAAGACAAAATGAGAGTATCAAAAAGTAGATATACCAACGAGCTTTACATCAGAGAATATATAAGTAGAATAACATCGCCGGCACATGTGATGTTAATATGATTTGTTCCACCACCTACAAGAGACCAGCATTAGAGAATGCAACTCTAGTGTTGAGTTGTTGCTAAAAAACGCATAAAGCTACAGCTTGACTTCAGGTAAAACTGGGCGAGTATAACAGCAGGTCCCAGGAGCTACAGCTCGACCCTAAGGTACAACTGGGTAAGTACAACAGCAGGGCCCAGGAACTACAGCTCGACCCTCAGGTACAACTGGGTAAGTACAACAGCAGGGCCCAGGAACTACAGCTCGACTCTCAGGTACAACTTGGTGAGTACAACAGCAGGGCCCAGGAGCTACAGTTCGACCCTCAGGTACAACTGGGCGAGTACAACAGCAGGGCCCAGGAGCTACAGTTCGACCCTCAGGTACAACTGGGCGAGTACAACAGCAGGGCCCAGGAGCTACAGCTCGACCCTCAGGTACAACTTGGTGAGTACAACAGCAGGGCCCAGGAACTACAGCTCGACCCTCAGGTACAACTGGGCGAGTACAACATCAGGGCCCAGGAGCTACAGTTCGACCCTCAGGTACAACTGGGCGAGTACAACATCAGGGCCCAGGAGCTACAGCTCGACCCTCAGGTACAACTGGGCGAGTACAACAGCAGGGGCCCAGGAACTACAGTTCGACCCTCAGGTACAACTGGGTAAGTACAACAGCAGGGCCCAGGAACTACAGTTCGACCCTCAGGTACAACTGGGGAGTACAACAGCAGGGCCCAGGAACTACAGTTCGACCCTCAGGTACAACTGGGGAGTACAACAGCAGGGGCCAGGAACTACAGTTCGACCCTCAGGTACAACTGGGCGAGTACAACAGCAGGGCCCAGGAGCTACAGCTTGACCCTCAGGTACAACTGTGCGAGTACAACAGCAGGGCCCAGGAGCTACAGTTCGACCCTCAGGTACAACTGGGCGAGTACAACAGCAGGGCCCAGGAGCTACAGCTTGACCCTCAGGTACAACTGGGCGAGTACAACAGCAGGGCCAGGAGCTACAGCTCGACCCTCAGGTACAACTGGGCGAGTACAACATCAGGGCCCAGGAGCTACAGCTCGACCCTCAGGTACAACTGGGCGAGTACAACATCAGGGCCCAGGAGCTACAGTTCGACCCTCAGATACAACTGGGGAGTACAACAGCAGGGCCCAGGAACTACAGCTCGACCCTCAGGTACAACTGGGCGAGTACAACAGCAGGGCCCAGGAGCTACAGTTCGACCCTCAGATACAACTGGGCGAGTACAACAGCAGGGCCCAGGAGCTACAGTTCGACCCTCAGGTACAACTGGGGAGTACAACAGCAGGGGCCCAGGAGCTACAGTTCGACCCTCAGGTACAACTGGGCGAGTACAACAGCAGGGCCCAGGAACTACAGTTCGACCCTCAGGTACAACTGGGGAGTACAACATCAGGGCCCAGGAGCTACAGTTCGACCCTCAGGTACAACTGGGCGAGTACAACAGCAGGGCCCAGGAGCTACAGTTCGACCCTCAGGTACAACTGGGCGAGTACAACAGCAGGGCCCAGGAGCTACAGTTGACCTCAGGTACAACTGGGCGAGTACAACAGCAGGGCCAGGAGCTACAGTTCGACCTCAGATACAACTGGGCGAGTACAACATAAGGGCCCAGGAGCTACAGTTCGACCCTCAGTACAACTGGGGAGTACAACAGCAGGGGCCCAGGAGCTACAGTTCGACCCTCAGATACAACTGGGCGAGTAAACATCAGGGCCCAGGAGCTACAGCTCGACCCTCAGTACAACTGGGCGAGTACAACATAAGGGCCCAGGAGCTACAGTTCGACCCTCAGATACAACTGGGGGAGTACAACATCAGGGCCCAGGAGCTACAGTTCGACCCTCAGATACAACTGGGCGAGTACAACATCAGGGCCCAGGAGCTACAGTTCGACCCTCAGATACAACTGGGGAGTACAACATCAGGGCCCAGGAGCTACAGTTCGACCCTCAGATACAACTGGGCGAGTACAACATCAGGCCCAGGAGCTACAGTTCGACCCTCAGATACAACTGGGCGAGTACAACATCAGGGCCCAGGAGCTACAGCACGACCCTCAGATACAACTGGGGGAGTGCAACATCAGGGCCCAGGAGCTAGATCTCGGCCTTCAGGAACAACTGGGCGAGTAAGAACCAACACATTATGCCTCACATTAACAAATGTAAACAAACTTAAACCAACAATTGTTAAAACACTAAAGTCTTAAGAGTATACTTCCCCATTAAAAGCCTTTAGAGTATACTACCCCCATTACAAAGCCTTAAGAGTATACTACCCCATTACAAATCCTTAAGAGTATACTACCCCATTACAAAGCCTTAAGAGTATACTACCCCATTACAAAGTCTTAATAGTATACTTCCCCATTACAAATCCTTAAGAGTATACTACCCCCATTACAAAGCCTTAAGAGTATACTACCCCATTACAAAGCCTTAAGAGTATACTACCACATAACAAAGCCTTAATAGTATACTTCCCCATTACAAATCCTTAAGAGTATACTACCCCATTACAAATCCTTAAGAGTATACTACCCCATTACAAAGCCTTAAGAGTATACTACCCTATTACAAAGCCTTAAGAGTTTACTTCCCCATTACAAAGCCTTAAGAGTATACTACTCCATTACAAAGCCTTAAGAGTATACTACCCCATTACAAAGTCTTAATTAAGAGTATACTACCCCATTATAAAGCCTTAAGAGTATACTACCCCATTACAAAGCCTTAAGAGTATACTACCCCATTGCAAAGTCTTAATTAAGAGTAAACTACCCCATTACAAAGCCTTAGGAGCATACTACCCCATTACAAAGTCTAATTAAGAGTATACTACCCCATTACAAAGCCTTAAGAGTATACTGCCCCATTACAAAGTCTTAATTAAGAGTATACTACCCCATTACAAAGTCTTAAGAGTATACTACCCCATTACAAAGCCTTAAGAGTATACTACCCCATTATAAAGCCTTAAGAGTATACTACCCCATTAAACACTTAGCCCTGGAAACACAAACCGAAACTGTCTATTTTACGCTTGTTACAACTTGTAATAAAGTTGTTACATCTTGGCTCAACGTGTTTATTACGAATTTGAACGTTGTTACAACTTGCTATATTGGTTGTTATAACTGGTTAGGTGTTAATACTTGTTCGAACGTTGTACCAACGTCGTAGTTTCGGTGTGTGTTTGGCGGGAGGGGAGGGAGACAATTCAGGTAACTTGCCTGCCAGGAACATGGCCGTAAGCCCCAGCAGTGAGAGAACTCCCACGTGAACCATGACTGCGTCCTCTGCTGCTGTGGGAGGAAAAGGTCAGCACTGCTGCTGTGGTGGGCGGCAGAGGTCACTGTTGCTGTGGATGGAAGAGGTCGCTGTATTTTATTATTGCTAAACACTAAATATATGTACAAAATCCTGCAACCGCCCTAATAATATTAAAGAAATTAAAACTGTCACAAGACAGTATGGTATACGCGCGTACAACAGAGACAATGTCCCAGCGCACGGGGACACTTTACACAACAACGCTCAACAGCTCAGTACAGGGTCGTCCCTCGGACTGTGCTTAATGTTAGGCTCACTTAACTACGTTACGGTGATGAGCACCAAGATCACTATGATGGGTGGATGATGATGAATCACCAAGATCACTATGATGAGTGGATGGTGATGAAGCACCAAGATCACTATGATGGGTGGATGATGATGAAGCACCAAGATCGCTGTGATGGGAGGATGGTGATGAAGCACCAAGATCACTATGATGGGTGGATGGTGATGAAGCACCAAGATCACTATGATGGGTGGATGGTGATGAAGCACCAAGATCACTATGATGGATGGATGATGATGAAGCACCAAGATCACTATAATGGGTGGATAATGATGAAACACTCAGACAACTCTGATGGGTGGATGATGATGAAGCACCAAGATCACTATGATGGGTAGATGGTGATGAAGCACCAAGATCACTATGATGGGTGGATGATGATGTAGCACCAAGATCACTATGATGGGTGGATGGTGATGAAGCACCCAGACAACTATGATGAGTAGATGATGACGAAGTACCAAATCAAAGTGTATTCACTGATCACCCAACAAACCTGGCGTGGGTACTGTCGTCTGGGGCGCTGGGTGCTGATCGTGATGCGGTGGCCTGGCGTGTGTGTGGCGTGGTGCCCCGTCAGCGTGTGGGGCGTGGTGCCCAGTCGGCGTGTGGAGTAGGGCTCTGCTGTGATTACCCCAACAGCCACGCCCACTCTGCCTCCAAACCCCGCCCTTTCCCATCTTCAACTTCACTGATTGGTTGTAGCTGCCTTCAACATTAGGCTATTGTACAACACTTACGCATCCTGTGAACCCTAGCGATAAAGGAATACAGTTATCCCCAAATAAATATTTATCGAGGACGTACTCAAATGAGAAAGTGCTAAAAATTGACTTTTTGAAGTTTGTCCCAATTTCAACATAAATTCCAATGATGAACTTACGATTCTTGAACACCTCTCAAATGATTTGTACTGATTGTGTTCGAAAATATTGTCGAAAAGTGTTTTCTCTTCCTGTGTTCGAAGTGAACGTCTCAAAAATATTTCACTTCTGAAGATTTTGAATTAAAATCTGTGCAGGCTTCCTCTTGAGGCAAAAAGCAATGCCTTAAGCCAAACTGATATCCTAGCACTTCCTCTCTCAAACCATAAACACCAATGGGTCCGTTCACCACCCTCTTCCCCCCAAACGATGCTGCTGGAACTACAGTTGTCTTAGCAGCTGCAGTTCCTTAATTGCGCTTAACTTCTTAAGGCAAAATTGTATCATGCTTGTGTCTGAATATGTAAATAGATACAATAATTATCACTAGCCATTCCATTTATCATTATTCAGTCATGCAAAAAGTCACATGTCAATAGATTATTCAATAAAATTAACAAACTCCCAGATGTAGCTACTTATCGGTTTTTGCTCAGTTACAAGTATATGTGGAAGTTTGCACCATCTGCGGATGCATATTTTGCCTAATGTAAACTCTGACAAGAAAATATTTCGCACACTCTGCAGCACTGCATGTCATGGAATACGAATAAATTAAAGAAATTTGAGAACTTGATGAGTTATGAATGCATGGTTGATAAATACAGTATATAATATATATATATATATATATATATATATATATATATATATATTAATATATAATATATATATATATATATATATATATATATATATAAACAAACTGGTAGTTCTCCAAAAAGTAAATTAATTTTCATTCAATTCCTGAATTTATTGAGACTTACCTTTCAACCACTCCCACAGGATGGATATGGGAGGATGCCCCACCGTCCACAGGATGGGTATGGTGTCCACCACCACCCACAAGATGGGCATGGCGTCCACCACAATCACAAGATGGGCATGGGGTCCATCACCATCGACAGGATGGGTATGGGGTCCATCACTTTCCACATGATGGGTATTGTATCCACCACCACCCATAGGATGGGTATGGTGTCCACCACCACCCACAAATGAGGCATGACGTCCACCACAATTCACAAGATGGGCATGGGGTCCATCACCATCGACAGGATGGGTATGGGTCCATCACTTTCCACATGATGGGTATTGTATCCACCCCACCCATAGGATGGGTATGGGGTCCACTACCAACCACCCAAAGGATGGGTATGGGTCCACTACCAACACCCCACAGGATGGGTATATACCTGGATGGGGTTCTGGAACTCTTGACGGGAGACATCTCCTGTCACGCAGGGTGCAGTCGCACCTCCACAGATCTCCAGTATCATCTATTGATACTGGTAATGACTCAAAATGGCCACCACTTACGGGCTATTCATCTGCCGTGCCACCTTTTAGGGGCTTAATCTTAATCAATCAATCAATGGGAACTCTTTTACAGCCGAAGCCTACCACTATCATCACCACAACCACCACTACTACACGATCACCACTAAAGTCACCAGTGTCAATCATTTACACTCTTTTACACTTATAGTATTCTTTGGCTCCCCAAGGACACTATGGCACTCCTGTTTCTGTGCTTCAGTTGCCATACGAAGTAGCTGGTAACTTACCGCCCTGTGACCTGCTATAATAGCTTATCCACTGATGACGTCAGACACTTACCACCCTCTGACATGGCAATAATTTACCACATTGTAACTTGTCATGATAACTTAACGAGTTATAACTTGCCACCGTGTGATTTGTCATAAAAACTTTCCACCTTTGGACTATTTGCCATAATAACTTACCACCTTGGGACTTGTCACTAAACGCGTGCATCTCAGTTTATTCAACAAACCGACGACCCCAGGCACGTCTGTACATTACTAATTTGACTGTAGCTGTATTCTTAAATATTTATTAAACTTATTTTGGGTTCACAACACTATCTTAAATGTTAAAGGGGAGGAAGGTATGTCTGCAGATGATGAGCCACAATAACATGTTTGAAGAAATGTTGACCAAAACAACACACCAGATGATGAAGAAACGACGCCGTTTCGGTCCGTCCTGGACCATTATCAAGTCGATTGCGACGTTTTAGTGAAACGTCGTCGTCTCTTCATCTTCTAGTGTGTGGTTTGGTCAAAAGGTATGTCTGGTCCTAATATTAGGAACTTAGAAAGTATATCTTGCCTAAATATTAGGAATAAGGTGGGTTTACCTGGTCTTGATATGATTATCAAGCAAGGTATATCACGCAATAATGTGAATACCGAGCTAGAAATATCTATCATATAATATACATTGGTATATATATTATACCAATGTATATTATATACATTGGTATATAAATTATACCGATGTAATATAAATTATATAATTTACAAATTATATAAATTTACAATTTAGGTATATCTTGCCTAAAGGGTGTATTCATGGAAATCACCATGATGCGTAGGGAAGCTTGAGCGTTGTGATGCTCACATCATCACAATGTTGTGTCTGCAGCTATTCTAGCTCACACATGTGCCATGACTAGATGAATCTTAATGTTTTCCAACAGCAACCACTCACATTACATTGTTTGGATTGTTCCAGCTGTGCAAAGCTTCAGGACGACATAAACACGCCTCAACCCTGACTGGTAATACGTTGAGTGTGTGCACCCTTCCTCCCCTAAACCAGGGGAGGAAGGGTGTACATAAACCTCCCCTTCCCCTTAACACCCCCAACCCCCCAAAGCACGTTCCTCCTCGTCACCCTTTAACTATTTTCTTTTCTCGTCGCCCCTCTCTCCCCTCCACAAGCCAAGAAACATACCCAGCAAGGACTCGTTGATTAGAACAGGCTAAATTATTTTTTCCGTGAACCACCACCAATTACTGATTAGAGCAAGATAATTTACATTATTTCACTGATAAGAATAAGATAACCTGAATTATTTATTCGTAAGATAAATTGAGTTATTTCAATAATCATAACAAAATGTTCTAAATTATTTCATATATTATAACAATAGAAACTGAATTATTTCATTAATCATACCAGATAATCATTATGTATCCCATACCCATCCAATGGGCTTTAGTGAAAACCATTCCGTCGGCATGTGGACCCCCATACCGATC
>WNGS01066681.1:468378-480594 GCA_020271785.1 Procambarus virginalis | reverse complement strand
TACAGGATATTAAAACACATAGGTAGCTAGATTGAATGCAGTGACAGCTTGAATGGTAGTTTGACAAAAATTGGTAGGCACAAATGGCTAGCACATAAAAGAAGACAGCAAATGAACACCATGATTAAGGTTTCCTACAATTTTCTCTCATTTGTTTTTCTTGCCATGTAACTGTTTTCATTTTTTTTTTTATAAATTTTGCAAGTATTTACCTACTTAAAATTTTCTTAGATTAAGAACTGCCCGAAACCTGCGCGTTCTAGTGGCTTTACAAGATTGTAATTACCATATTATGTATCCCCACATTCCTAATGTACCTTCTTGTATATGCATAAATAAATAAATAAATAAATAAATAATAAATAAATAAATAAACATGGCATCCGACAGCTTCACATACTTCACAGATGGATCAGTTGACCAGCAGGGACAATTAAGAAACTGGAGCTGCAGTTAAAGCAGGAAACTCTGTAAATAGTTGGAGGCTCTCAAATGGGTGTTCAACTTTACAAACAGAGATGCTAGCCATTCAAAAGGCTTTGGAACATGCTCTTGCTCAACACTGACAACATGTTATCATACATACAGATTCGAGAACCGCCATTGAAACCTTGCAACAAGAACACATATGTGATAACATACATCTGATCACAATGTGATGTCATTAATGCAAACACTCAAACGACAAAGTCGACGGGTACTTATCAACTGGGTGCCAAGTCATGTGGGAATGATAGGAAATGACATTGCAGATGAAACTGCAAAACTTGCAACTAAGAGAAGAAATGTAGACATTTACATACCACAGAGTCTATCACAGATTAAGAAAGTAATTAGAAACAGAGCAATGCAAAAGATGTACAGTGACCACAACACAGCAGTTGCAGCATCAGGATCTGCGGGTTGGTACAAGAATTCAAGCAACTACGAACCACTTAGTTTGATGAAAGGGAGCAGTAGAGCAACAAAAGTACACTTACATTGCATCAGGCTTGGATACCCATGTGCATGGAAATAGGCTTACAGGTTCTGGAAGATGAGAGGAAATGTCAACACTGTGGAGAAATGCCCGACAGACCACTGGAACATTTTCTAACACAGTGCACAGTTACAAACCCATTAAGATTTCAACTTAGATTCAACAGAGCAGAAGAAGTTGTTAAACACATGTGGCAAAATCTTACTAAAGCGACCATACGAGTAATAAATACTCATACTCCGCCCAAGTAAAACAGAAACAAGCAACATTTAGTGGGCCAGCCAGAGGCTTACGGCCCGCGCAGGAATATCCCTGAAAAAAAAATCGACTTTCCCTGCCATAACAGTCTCCCACACCTCTCCCTCGCCGTGAGAGGTGTAGGGGAGCCTGATGTATGTACACACACACACACACACACACACACACACACACACACACACACCACACACACACACACACACACACACACACACACACAGTGTGTGTGAGAGTGTGTGTGTGTGTGAGTGTGTGTGTGTGTGTGTGTGTGTGTGAGAGTGAGAGTGTGTGTGTGTGAGTGAGAGTGTGTGTGTGTGAGAGTGTGTGTGTGTGAGAGTGTGTGTGTGTGTGTGTGTGTGTGTGAGAGTGTGTCTGTGTGTGAGTTTAACCCAAGCAAATGTAATGTAATGAAGATAGGGGTAGGAAGCAGGAGACCAGATACAAGGTATCACTTGGGAGATGAAATACTTCAAGAGTCAGAGAGAGAGAAAGACCTGGGGGTTGATATCACGCCAGACCTGTCCCCTGAAGCTCATATCAAGAGGATAACATCAGCAGCATATGCCAGGTTGGCTAACATAAGAACGGCCTTTAGAAACTTGTGTAAGGAATCTTTCAGAACATTATATACCACATATGTCAGACCAATCCTGGAGTATGCGGCTCCAGCATGGAGTCCCTATCTAGTCAAGCATAAGACTAAACTGGAAAAGGTTCAAAGGTTTGCCACCAGACTAGTACCCGAGCTGAGAGGTATGAGCTACGAGGAGCGACTGCAGGAATTAAACCTCACTTCGTTGGAAGACAGAAGAGTTAGGGGGGACATGATCACCACATTCAAGATTCTCAGGGGAATCGACAGGGTTGATAAAGACAGGCTGTTTAACACAAGGGGCACACGCACTAGGGGACACAGGTGGAAGCTGAGTGCCCAAATGAGCCACAGAGATATTAGAAAGAACTTTTTTAGTGTCAGAGTGGTTGACAAATGGAATGCATTAGGAAGCGATGTGGTGGAGGCTGACTCCATACACAGTTTCAAATGTAGATATGATAGAGCCCATTAGGCTCAGGAAACTGTACACCTGTTGATTGACGGTTGAGAGGCGGGACCAAAGAGCCAGAGCTCAACCCCCGCAAGCACAACTAGGTGAGTACAACTAGGTGAGTACACACACACTCACTCACTCACACTCACTCACTCACTCACTCACTCACTCACTCACTCACCACTCACTCACTCACTCACTCACTCACTCACTCACTCACTCACTAAGTACTAAGGAATGCTAGAAAGTTACAAAGTGATGAGGATGAGAAAATGTGGTCGTTAAGACGAGATCTTTCAAGAGAAGACAGAGAGAAGCTGAAACTGAACCTCGCTGAGGCAAAACGTTTAAATGAGAGCAGGAATGAAGAAGAAATCAATTCTTTTTTCTACAAAGTGTTAGGGGTAGGCAGACCAGTAAAGTGGTACATAAAGGCAAACCAACAAAATCAATAGAGAGAGGGGGAGTGAAGAATAAGGAGAGGGGGAACAAGTTCCTGAAGATTGCATACACCAACATAGATGGAGTAAGATCGAAGATATTGGAGTTAAGTGATGTAATACAGATGCAGACACCAGACATTGTTGCACTCACGGAGACAAAACTTGAAGATGATATTTTAAATGAGGTCATATTCCCAAGGGGCTACTCAATTTGGAGAAGGGACAGAAAAATTAGGAAAGGCGGTGGCGTTGCTGTGCTGGTGAAAGAACACATAAAGGTGAAGGAAATAATGACTGCCAATCCACAAGAGGTTGACATAATAGCACTAGAGATCTGCCATGAAGATGATAAACTAATGGTCATAAATGCATATAGTCCACCACCAAGCAGCACATGGTCAAAGGAGGAGCTAGATAGTAAACGAGAAGGTCTTATAACAATAATGAGAGAGATTATAGCGAGAGCGGATAACGATAGGTCACGACTGTTGATAGTTGGTGACTTCAACTTGAAATCCATAGACTGGGAAGCATATGAAGCTAAAACAGAAGATTTTTGGACCTGTAAATTTGTAGACCTCATCCTGGAAACATTCTTGTATCAACATGTTAAACAAGCTACGAGGATGAGGGAAGGGGACGTTCCCTCCATGCTAGATTTGATATTTACCAGGAAGGAGGAAGAAGTATTTGACATTCAGTACCTTCCTCCCTTGGGTAAAAGTGACCATGTCTTTTTGGGAATAAAGTATGCAATGCGTTATAATCTGGAAGAAAATAAGGAGGATGAAGCAGTTGAAAAACCTGACTTCAAGAGAGGACATTATGGCAACCTTAGAAATTTTTTTAGTGAGTATAATTGGACAGACTTGTTGCTAGGCAAGGAAGTGAATGAGATGTATGTCAAGTTTTGTGAAATATATGATAAAGGCACAAACAAATTTATACCAAAACAGAGATGCAGAACTAGGAAACAGGATTGGTTCAATAGGAATTGCGAGAGGGCCAGAGACCAAAAGACACAAAAATGGAATCAATACAGGAAGAGGCCAAACCCCCAAACATACCAACGATACAAAGATGCGAGAAACAACTACACAGCAGTGAGGAGAGAGGCAGAAAGAAATTTTGAAAAAGGGATTGCAGACAAATGTAAAACAGAACCAGGTCTATTCTATAAATTCATAAACAACAAATTGCAGGTAAAGGATAATATTCAGAGGTTGATAATGGGAAATAGATTCACGGAAAATGAAAAGGAAATGTGTGAAACACTAAACGAAAAGTTCCAAAGTGTGTTTGTACAAAATGAAATCTTTAGGGAACCAGACACAATAAGAATTCCAGAGAACAACATAGAGCACATAGAGGTGACTAGAGACGAAGTGGAAAAAATGCTCAAGGAGCTAAGTAAGAACAAGGCAGTTGGTCCAGATGGAGTTTCACCATGGGTTCTGAGAGAATGTGCACCTGAGCTCAGCATTCCACTTCAGCTGATTTTTCAGGCATCCCTGTTTACAGGAGTTGTAGCTGATGTGTGGAAAAAGGCTAACATAGTTCCAATCTACAAAAGTGGAAGCAGGGAAGACCCCCTTAATTATAGACCTGTATCATTGACAAGTGTAATAGTCAAAATATTGGAAAAAATAATTAAAACTAAATGGGTAGAACACCTGGAGAGAAATGATATAATATCAGACCGACAGTATGGTTTTCGATCTGGAAGATCCTGTGTAACGAACTTACTCAGTTTTTATGATCGAGCAACAGAGATTTTACAGGAAAGAGATGGTTGGGTTGACTGCATCTATCTGGACCTAAAAAAGGCTTTCGACAGAGTTCCCCATAAGAGGTTGTTCTGGAAACTGGAACATATTGGAGGGGTGACAGGTAAGCTACTAACATGGATGAAAAATTTCCTAACTGACAGAAAAATGAGGGCCGTAATCAGAGGCAAGGTATCGGATTGGAGGAATGTCACGAGTGGAGTACCACAGGGTTCAGTTCTTGCACCGGTAATGTTCATTGTCTACATAAACGATCTACCAGAGGGATTACAGAATTACATGAACATGTTTGCTGATGATGCTAAGATAATAGGGAAGATAAGAAACCTAGATGATTGTCATGCCCTTCAAGAAGACCTGGACAAAATAAGTATATGGAGCAACACTTGGCAAATGGAATTTAATGTGAATAAATGCCATGTTATGGAATGTGGAATTGGAGAACATAGACCCCACACAACCTATAAATTATGTGAGAAATCTTTAAAGAATTCTGATAAAGAAAGGGATCTAGGGGTGGTTCTAGATAGAAAACTGTCACCTGAGGACCACATAAGAACATTGTGCGAGGAGCCTATGCTACACTTTCTAACCTAAGAATTGCTTTTAAATACATGGATGGCGAAATACTAAAGAAATTGTTCACGACTTTTATTAGACCAAAGCTGGAATATGCAGCGGTTGTGTGGTGCCCATATCTTAAGAAGCACATCAACAAACTGGAAAAGGTGCAAAGACATGCTACTAAGTGGCTCCCAGAACTGAAGGGCAAGAGCTATGAGGAGAGGTTAGAGGCATTAAATATGCAAAAACTAGAAGATAGAAGAAAAAGAGGCGATATGATCACTACGTACAAAATAGTAACAGGAATTGATAAAATCGACAGGGAAGATTTCCTGAGACCTGGAACTTCAAGAACAAGAGGTCATAGATTTAAACTAGCTAAACACAGATGCCGAAGAAACGTAAGAAAATTCACCTTCGCAAATAGAGTGGTAGACGGTTGGAACAAGTTAAGTGAGAAGGTGGTGGAGGCCAAGACCGTCAGTAGTTTCAAAGCGTTATATGACAAAGAGTGCTGGGAAGACGGGACACCACGAGCGTAGCTCTCATCCTGTAACTACACTTAGGTAATTACACTTAGGTAATTACACACACATTTGCCTCTCACCGAGGCAAAACGTTTAAATGAGAGCAGGAATGAAGAAGAAATCAATTCTTTTTTCTACAAAGTGTTAGGGGTAGGCAGACCAGTAAAGTGGTACATAAAGGCAAACCAACAAAATCAATAGAGAGGGGGAGTGAAGAATAAGGAGAGGGGGAACAAGTTCCTGAAGATTGCATACACTAACATAGATGGAGTGAAATCGAAGATACTGGAGTTAAGTGATGTAATAAAGATGCAGACACCAGACATTGTTGCACTCACGGAGACAAAACTTGAAGATGTTATTTTAAATGAGGTCATATTCCCAAGGGGCTACTCAATTTGGAGACGGGACAGAAAAATTAGGAAAGGCGGTGGCGTTGCTGTGCTGGTGAAAGAACACCTAAAGGTGAAGGAAGTAATGAATGCCAATCCACAAGAAGTTGACATTATAGCACTAGAGATCTGCCATGAAGATGATAAACTAATGATCATAAATGCATATAGTCCACCGCCAAGCAGCACATGGTCAAAGGAGGAGCTAAATAGTAAACGAGAAGGTCTTATAACAATAATGAGAGAGATTATAGCGAGAGCGGATAACGATAGATCACGACTGTTGATAGTCGGTGATTTCAACTTGAAATCCATAGACTGGGAAGCATATGAAGCTAAAACAGAAGATTTTTGGACCTGTAGATTTGTAGACCTCATCCTGAAAACATTCTTGTATCAACATGTTCAACAAGCTACGAGGATGAGGGAAGGGGACGTTCCCTCCATGCTAGATTTGATATTTACCAGGAAGGAGGAAGAGATATTTGACATTCAGTACCTTCCTCACTTGGGTAAAAGTGACCATGTCTTTTTGGGAATAAAGTATGAAATGCGTTATAATCTGGAAAAAAATAAGGCGGTTGAAGCAGTTGAAAAACCTGACTTCAGGAGAGGACATTATGGCGACCTTAGAAATTTTTTTAGTGAATATAATTGGACAGGCTTGTTGCTAGGCAAGGAAGTGAATGAGATGTATGTCAAGTTTTGTGAAATATATGATAAAGGTACAAAAATATTTATACCAAAACAGAGATGCAGAACTAGGAAACAGGATTGGTTCAATAGAAATTGCGAGAGGGCCAGAGACCAAAAGACAAAAAAATGGAATCAATACAGGAAGAGGCCAAACCCCCAAACATACCAGCGACTACACGGCAGTGAGGGGAGAGGCAGAAAGAAATTTTGAAAAAGGGATTACAGACAAATGTAAAACAGAACCAGGTCTATTCTATAAATTCATAAACAACAAATTGCAGGTAAAGGATAATATTCAGAGGTTGAAAATGGGAAATTGATTCACGGAAAATGAGAAGGAAATGTGTGAAACACTAAATGAAAGTTCCAAAGTGTGTTTGTACAAAATGAAATCTTTAGGGAACCAGACACAATAAGAATTCCAGAAAACAACATAGAGCACATAGAGGTGTCTAGAGACGAAGTGGAAAAAATGCTCAAGGAGCTAAGTAAGAACAAAGCAGTTGGTCCAGATGGAGTTTCACCATGGGTTCTGAGAGAATGTGCACCTGAGCTCAGCATTCCACTTCAACTGATTTTCAGGCATCCCTGTATACAGGAGTTGTAGCTGATGTGTGGAAAAAGGCTAACATAGTTCCAATCTACAAAAGTGGAAGCAGGGAAGACCCCCTTAATTATAGACCTGTATCATTGACAAGTGTAATAGTCAAAATATTGGAAAAAAATAATTAAATGGGTAGAACACCTGGAGGAAAACGATATAATATCAGACAGACAGTATGTTTTCGATCTGGAAGATCCTGTGTAACGAACTTACTCAGTTTTTATAATCGAGCCACAGAGATTTTACAGGAAAGAGATGGTTGGGTTGACTGCATCTATCTGGACCTAAAAAAGGCTTTTGACAGAGTTCCCCATAAGAGGTTGTTCTGGAAACTGGAACATATTGGAGGGGTGACAGGTAAGCTACTAACATGGATGAAAAATTTCCTAACTGACAGAAAAATGAGGGCCGTAATCAGAGGCAGGTATCGGATTGGAGGAATGTTACGAGTGGAGTACCACAGGGTTCAGTTCTTGCACCGGTAATGTTCATTGTCTACATAAACGATCTAGCAGTGGGAATTCAGAATTACATGAACATGTTTGCTGATGATGCTAAGATAATAGGGAAGATAAGAAACCTAGATGATTGTCATGCCCTTCAAGAAGACCTGGACAAAATAAGTATATGGAGCAATACTTGGCAAATGGAATTTAATGTGAATAAATGCCATGTTATGGAATGTTGAATTGGAGAACATAGACCCCACACAACCTATAAATTATGTGAGAAATCTTTAAAGAATTCTGACAAAGAAAGGGATCTAGGGGTGGTTCTAGATAGAAAACTGTCACCTGAGGACCACATTAAGAACATTGTGCGAGGAGCCTATGCTACACTTCCTAACCTCAGAATTGCTTTTAATTACATGGATGGCGAAATACTAAAGAAATTGTTCACGACTTTTATTAGACCAAAGCTGGAAAATGCAGCAGTTGTATGGTGCCCATATCTTAAGAAGCACATCAATAAACTGGAAAAGGTGCAACGACATGCTACTAAGTGGCTCCCAGAACTGAAGGACAAGAGCTACGAGGAGAGGTTAGAGGCATTAAATATGCAAAAACTAGAAGATAGAAGAAAAAGAGGCGATATGATCACTACGTTCAAAATAGTAACAAGAATCGATAAAATTGATAGGGAAGAATTCCTGAGACCCGGAACTTCAAGAACAAGAGGTCATAGATTTAAACTAACAAAACAAAGCTGCCGGAAAAATATACGAAAATTCACTTTTGTAAACAGAGTGGTAGACGGTTGGAACAAGTTAAGTGAGAAGGTGGTGGAGGCCAAAACCATCAGTAATTTCAAAGCATTATATGACAAAGAGTGCTGGGAAGTTGGGACACCACGAGCGTATCTCTCATCCTGTAACTACACTTAGGTAATTACACTTAGGTAATTACACTTAGGTAATTACATGAAGGAAATGCTGAAAATTAGGAAAGATGCACGCAAGTGGTCCCCACACGACAACCCCAAATATGGCCTGTACTTACAGTATTTAGAAAAGGAGTGGGACTTGCCAAGATCAGTGACTCAGGAAGGTCTGCACATACAGACATCAGCGACAGGACTTGGGCAAAGTGTGTGTGGGAGCCTGGAGCTCCTGCAGTACTGTCACCAGTTGGCAGTCATTTAGAACTAAGGGGTTAAAGTTGGTTTCAAGTGAATCATTTGGGTAAATCATTTGTGGAGTCAATTGGCTATTTCAGTGCTTCATTTTCTATGAATCTTGCAGTTGTCTGTATAGCTTAGCTTACTTTCTGTTTTTCCTGTAAAGCTGCTCATAACAGTCCCCTGCTTCATGTGCTTCTGTGAAGGGAGCCATGTTCTGGCTCTGGTCCCTGGTAGGCCATAATACCAACCCATGTTTTTAACTAATTTGCCTAATTTTGTACGCTATGATCCCAAATGTACAAAATAAAAGTACCATGCAGCAGCTCACAAATATCCACATTTTCTATGCCTAAGTTGGCTAGATTAGGTGGCTAGGGTTTGTGTATTTTAGCACCCCTTATTTTGTGTTATGAAAATAAAAGTAAAATCAGGCTGGCTCCCTCGAAGGAGCAATGGCACAAAAATACTTGACATTTAAAGTCTATCATTTCTGCTAATACCAAGGAAGGACACAGAAAGGTAGAAAAATCAAAACAGACTACTGCCTGTTGAAAAAAGCGACCGACATCCTGCACGGATGAGCCGGGCTGCCACCATCCAGTCTTGAATGACTACCTGGTGGCAGTCCGGCTCACCTGTACCACCTCCCTCAGTGGCTCTAAAGAATGGTGGGGTTAGTTGGATGAAGTTTTGGTTGTTTTCTCTATTGGAGAATTTTGGCTATTTTATTTACGATATGGCTATTTTGAGGATGTAGGTCACCTTTTTAACCAGGCAGTAGTCTGTTTTCATTTGCTTACATTTCTGTGTGCTTCCCTGGTGATAGCAGAAATGATAGACTTTAAGTGGAAAGTGTTCTTGTGCCATTGCTCCCTTCACCTGTCCTGAGGACCAGGTTCAGGCTCATGGTCCCCGGTAGGCATACAAGAACTCCGCGACTGATGACACTCAAGTACAATATTATGGCACTTAATCAGTGAGGCTTTGGGGCTCACCCAGAAACTAGTGTTTCATTAAATTCAACCCTATTATTTTTTATGAGTATGGAGGGGGGGACTGTTTATGAAAAATGTCCTCTCTATACTCAGTAATCCAAATCATATGGGGGACCCAGTCCCCAATTTGCGTTAACCAACTTTTTACCGGGAACATCCAAAAATGAATAAGTTTAAATTTATTCAGGTTTCTCATTCAGCAGAAATCACAGTAACTCAAATTTCTAACGAGTTGAGAAGTCAAGAACTCAAACATGAATTTAGTCAGGTTTTTCATTAACTATAAACTTTTAACCCAAATTCTTATTAGCATAGAACCCAAATGGATTAGAGTTAAAAGGTCAAAATGGATAAAAAAAAAGGTCTGACATGAATTAATTCTAATTGCTGATTTGAGTTACCAGAATTCAAATTATTAAGCTGTAAATGTGTAAATATACCCTAGTGGGCCACAGGATAAACATGGATAGTAAATGACTTGCCAGTTGCAATAAAGATGGGCGTTTAACTTCTGCCAAAAGAAGGATTAAAAAAAATTTAAATCTTAGTCCTTGATAAAAAAATTCTAAGATTGTTTTGACATTGTTAAGAACAGTTTAGGTGTATCTCTAAAGGAATTGTAAAGAATATTTACATTCAGTTATTTTATTAACCTGGTTATGTTGTTGGCCTGTTAAAGTACATTACATATTATCAAATATAGGTACAAAAACACAAGAGGTAATCACATTATCACACAATATGCACAAGGAGACAGTGGACAGGCTCAGGTTCCAAGGGTACATTTTTTACTACTGGATACAGAAGTCACATAAAAACAAAAGATCATTTTCAAAGTCATTTAAAAGGGTTCTCAACAATTGTATCAAAATTACAAGACAGCCCTTTTTATAATTCTTTGAAACAAGCTCATACTCTTTTTACATTAACTAATAATATTTTTCTTTTTAAACAAAATTCACAAAGCTGAAAGCTTTTGCATAATGGAAGTAAATATAGGTCTTGATATATATAAATATACACTATATATATAATGTATATATATATTATATATATTATATACAGTCATAGTTGATTAGTCCATATGTGCCTGTAAAGAATAGCTTACACAGGTATAGTCCACGATCACTGTGCTGTTTGCAGTTTATAGTTATAGTTATTCAGTCACTGTGAATTCTGCTACAAACCTCACATTCTGCTGGATAACATGTACACTTCATTATTACAGAATTGCAGTCACAAGACGTTACATCATTGTGACTGATGGCAGTTATAAGCGGCAGTGGAATGACGACAGTAATGAATGCTGAGTGCAATATGGACACAATTAGATACTGTTAAATATTAGGTATCACTGAACCTATTCCTTAATATATTATATCAACTACATATATTAGCTGAATCTTGTTAACATTAAACTATGTTAACAAGGCAAAATAAAGAAAATGCCAAGGGAACATGTATGCTGTGGGTGAACAGTGGCTAAGCTCTGGAAAAAAAAGCATGTCTCACTTCAACCATAGCATTTCTGTTGCAAGCACTTCTGTTGCAGCACTTCTTTTTGATTTTAGTGGTAATATATGGCTAAGATTAGCCTGGGCACCTGCGGTGGCAGCACGCCTGTGGGACGTGTAGGGTTCTCACTGCACCACCTGCCTACACTCTGCTGGCATACTGTGTAGTGTACTGAACACATTTCAGTCATTCCTAACATGCTTTGTGTTTTTAATAACATGTTTACTCTTGTACAGTATATACACTTGCATAATCTATTTACAAAGAATCAGTAATTAAAATTATATTACTTAATCACTAAAATCACAGCCTGGGAATTTAGAATTCCACTATCTTGACTGCAACTAGTGGAAGTCATTACCTGTATCATTAAAAATTATGGAAGAGTGGAGTTCAGAATATAGGCATTAGTGTGTCTTTCTATATAATACAATATATCTAATAAGCCGACTATGAGCACAAAAAATCTATAATCTGAGACTAACAATAGCCATTTATAAGTTTCAAACACTGGCATTCACTATTTATTAACCATGGCATTAGATAAACGGCTAAAATATTTATGCATCATGGCCTTATATATAATTAGTGATACTGAGGTATCTCTACATATGCAGCAATATAATTTTACTGTAACTAATAACATTTATTACCAGTAATTCATGAAACCCACATTCTCTGTTCAAAAATATTAACCGATCACTGATGCCTACATCGATTTTACTCCAAACATTACAATATCAAGTCTGTCTTACTGTGGAAGTTTCGCTTACATACTACTGCTGAG
>WNGS01066681.1:434000-450970 GCA_020271785.1 Procambarus virginalis | reverse complement strand
ATTATTTTTATGTTCAGAAACGAAAAAAAAAACAGAAAAACAATGAAAATCTTTACAAAGAATTCAAGCGCAATCATCACTAGGTGGGAGGCACTGGTAAACTGAAGTGTGCCTCGCCCTTGCCACCAGGAAACACGCACTCGGTCGACCATACATGTATCAACAAACTCGTCAAGTGAGGCAAAGCTTGTAAACTGAGTCAAATTTGTTAAGAAATTGAGCTCGTAAACCAAAAAATTAGTAAAGTGGGGCATTCGTAAACAGAGGTTCCACTGTAATTGAATCTTGGAGATTTCACCTTGCTACATACATTTTTTTTGTTTATATACACAAGAGTTGTTACATTCTTGTACAACCACTAGTAAGCGTAGCATTTCGGGCAAGTCCTTAATCCTATGTTCCTGGAATACAACCCCCACAAAGAATCGTTTTTACAACCAAGTATCCATTTTACTGATGAGTTGCAGAGGATACAGTTAAGGATTTGCACCCAGTCAATCCTCCGCCAAGATACGAACCCCACGACAAAGTGCTCGCGGAACACCAGGCGAATGTCTTACCACTTCGCCACAGAGAATAAATTTCAGAAACATTAGTAATTATGACTAATAGAAACAGCTCTCATAAATCTAAGCAAAATATGTCCTATTCAGTATTTAACATCCTACCTTACATTAACTTACAAACCTGCTCACATTTCTGGAAACGGTAACCGGCTATTCAGATAAAGGACTTACGGTAGATGTAGCTTATATGGACTTTGTTAATGCTTTTGACAAGGTACCACATGAAAGACTAGCAAGGAAACTACAGGCAGATGGAATAAATGGAAAACTACTAGAATGGATAAAACAATGGTTAAAACTAAGAAAACAAAGGGTCGTGTTAAATGGGAATGAATCAGACTGGAGAAATGTGGTATGTGGGGTGCCACCGGAGTCCATTTTGGAGCCAACCCTTTTTGTCATATACAGTACATCAATGACATAGATGAGAATATTACAAACCACACCATCAAATTTACCTGAGGCCCACTAATACTTGTGGCCTCGATGAGGAGTTTTCGGTAAGTAGTTCTCGGTTATAAACATAACCTTATATAGTACTAGTGCTTTCTGCTCTTTGAGTGTTAGTGATTACTCTCCTGTCATTTCTAGTTTCATGAATAGTGCAGTTTTAACAGAAATACAACCTCGTTCTTGGATAGGAGAACACCGAGGCAGTCACTGGCAGAGTATATGACACTATCCATATTTGTCCATATTACTACAGCATTTTAAGATCGAGTTGCAGCCATTCAGCCAATTAATATTTGAGATAAATTGCATATAGATTTAACTTCTGACACCCCTTCCTCATATATATAAATTATTCTAACTCTGTTGTGGATGCTAGGAGACTTTTTTAGATTCTTAACCCTTAAACTGTGCATGGTGTATATATACGCCATGAGTAACATGTCCCACCGTACGGATGGCTTGGGAAGGAGCCAAGGCACCGAGCCCCTAAAAACCCGAAGAGGAAGCCGGCGACGCAGCAACCGACGCAAATCCCCCGGAGGCCAAACCCAACAATCGCGAGAGAGGCAGAAGGGCCATCCCCGAAGGAACCAGAACAGCCAACGAAGCCACACCCAACCCGGTGGGTAGATCATCATGGCAAAGTTCAGGCTCCCACAAAAACTCTCAAGCAACCGCCTCGTGACCCGGGAATCCCTCGGAAACAGGCGAAGGCGGGACCGCAGGCGCAACAGAGCCACCGGAGGAAGCACTGCGAGCGTTCCAAACTAGACCCAGCCAAGACCAAACTTGTGAGGGAACCAGATGGGACTTCCTCCAGTTCACCAAGAACCCAAACCCGCGAGCTGGGAAAGAAATAAATCCCTGGCGAGCAGACACGCAGACCGGCTGGAAGCCCAAACCAGCCAGTCGTCGAGGTAGGCCAGCACCCAAACACCTAGGAGACACAGGCGGGTNCTGTTCAAAAATATTAACGATCATGATGCCTACATCGATTTTACTCCAAACATTTACAATATCAAGTCTGTCTTACTGTGGAAGTTGTCGCTTAACATACTATGCTGTAAGACATTAAAAATCTGTTACACATCCTCTATTAGATGAATTCCCTAATACCGTCAAGAAAATTATGACGTGAAAAGACATTAATTTTGCATGTGAATAGGATAAAACTAAAAATGTAAGTTATCCTGAGCTTAAAAATGAAATTTTACAAATTTTTAAGTCTGTAAATTATCTCGGAATATGTTACACAACGCATCAACAAATAAATAAATAGATATTAAGTAAAAAAATCAGGTTGACTTCCAATTGCAGTCGTATCAACCAATGACAACCCAATTGCATTTTAATATTATACTTTAGTAAGTGGATGAATCTCCACAAGTGATTCGAATAAAATAAATACAGTATCTAAATTGTGGGACAATATATACATATATATTACTTGTGCTTAAGGAAATGATTGCTGCGAGTTATAAAAATATTAAAAATCTTGAATGCTGTCAATTCAAAAGAAATAATTACATAAAATCATGAATATTATACTCGTATTTGTAAAAATTATGATAATCCAAACTAATGTCTTGAATTTATTCATGCAAAATGTTTAAAGTAACTAAACCACAGTATTTTCTTCAGAAATTTTACAAGTGATTTTGATACTTAACGAAAAAAATTAACTACTGTATAAACTGACCCGCCTCTCCTGCATTCCTGTACATAGCACCAGGGAGAGGATCGGGATATCTTGGCCGTTTACTAGTCAAGGAAATATCTCTGTGATGGTCACACACTCGATAAATCAAATACTGTAGCTGTACGACTTTCAAACTCTGAACTAGTCAAAGAGGTATATGACATCATCATCACAGAGGAGCAGCAGAAACAGCTTGCTTCAGATTATTGGCTAAGTGAGATACAGCAACAAAAGCATCTACCATTGCTTGAACTGCCACCACTGATGGGAACTGCAGTGCTGCAGTCTTAGCTGCTGCTACAGTGTTCTTCATAGCATCACACAGGGCATTTGAGCAGTTTAATACTCGGGTTCTTACGTCAGCGTTTACAACATTACGATGGACAGTGTCTCCTATATAAACCAATTTATGTGCGTTCAGGATAACAAACTTTGAGTGTGCAATAAAAACTTTGGGTGGCTGATTATTCTCTATGGTGAGAAGGAATGCATCAATGGCAGTGTTTAGATGCTGAAGATGCACCTCTGCTTGATTTCCATAGAAAGCTACTACTTGTCGATCATTTGGATCTAAAATATGGCTTCCTTTTTTATCAGTGATTGTACAGGATGAGTCACCTTTGCGTAATGCTTTCTCATGATCACTATCTACTATTAGTTGTGACTGTTTCACCAAGTTGTCAAATGACTTGCGTAATTGTGCAGGCAACTCCTTCTTAATGTCTTCATGTTCACGTTCCACACTTTCACGAGTCTCCAAATTAACATAATCATAGTCCTCAAGCCAATTTCTAGCATCATTTTCATACATATTCTCAAGTTGTGTTTTCTCTGGAAGATCTGGTAAAGGACGTTCTTGGACTGGAGTTTTTTCATCGTCTTCTATTCCTTGCTGACGTGAAAATCCTGTAAAATCAAAACTAGGGGACTTTTTGAAAATGCAAGTTACCTTTGCTTGAATGTTTAAAGATAAACGGCGCACATCCTCTACTAATGTATGAGCTATGACTGCCAATTGACTGAAGTTCTCTGGATTAGTACCACTTGCCAAAGCCTGTGTCCATCCACCCCCTTGCAATCTGGACCATGCTTCATCAACAGCGACAGCTGATCTTGTCACTGGTTCCAAAAGCCGATGCAGTTTTCGAGCTACACTTCGTTCCCCATTTCGAGCTGCATTAACAGCTGAACCCTGACCAAACTTCAAAATTTCATGCACTGACTGACGAAGTCTGTAGACAATTGTCTTCATATCTCCTTCTCGTTCCTCTACTGTTTCTCGTGTTCGCCAAGATCCACTCTGGTGTACTGTTGATAATTTTTCTATGGCTCCATATACTTCCTGCTGGAGTTTTGTTAACATATCCAGAGCAGAATCATGTTCCAGAGGAAGTTCTTTACCTAGGCTTAAATCCACTTCACCACCAGATGAGTCAGAACCAGAGGAAAGACGGTTTGTTGTAGCATCTACAGTATCTGGTTGACGAACATCTCTACTAACCTGTGGTGGCACATCATACACACCTTCCCCACCACGCATTAGAAGTACACGTGGTGTTCTAGAAGGTGGAGTATCATATGTGTCAATTCCTACTGATAAGGCAGTGCGAGGAACATCATAAGCATCCCTTACATCCCTTGACTCTCGTGGAGGAAGTTTAGGACGCTGAGAAACTGCTACTTTGCGTGGTTCTGGTGGGATGTCATACACGTCATGGGATTCTAAGCTAGAGCGGTTAGAAGAGCCACCAAGTGAGGATAGAGAAAGTGACTCAGAAGCAGCTAGTGATGAGGCAGAAGAGGAGGTCGATAATTGTGACGATTCACAAGACATGACAGATACTCCACTGGAACGATCACTTGGTGGCATATCAAGCTGAGCATCCTGATTGGCATTTGTTGGCCTTGGCACATCGTATTCTTGATGGTTGTCACTTAATGGTAGCACACTTGCTGGAGCACCTCCGCGGATACCTTTGATAAGACTACGAGGGCCACTGCCTAGGCGCTGAGTGTCAGTGTGTATTCGAGGTGAATCATAATGCTGTTGAGATTTTGGCGAGTCATACAATGGTCGTACCTTAGGAGAATCATATTGGGAACGTGGTATATCATATTGATCAAGTGGTGAGCGTGCATGAGTCCGTGGAGAATCATAACGGAGACTGCTACTGCGTGATAAACGAGCACCACCTGCAAAAAACCAAAAGTGTATCAATACCAAAAATTATTTCCCTTAATAAAATATTTCTGTATACAGTACAATTGAAATATAATCTACATAGCAGATTAAAACATATCCAAAATCTGTTAAATCTTCCAGTGTAGTGTTTATTAAATTAAGAGGAGGAGCTGGAGTGGGGTGAGGAGGGGAAGAGTGGTTAAAGATTTCTGGGAGCACTTGAGAAGCTAGTGGAATATGGTGCCAGTAAGACTTTACTATGTGTATGACTGTACAATATACAGTATGAATAAATAGAAGAATCTAAATATTTCATTCATTTAAAGCAAGGAGTGAACTAGGACCTGTAAAGTATGAAGCCATAACTATACCAACTGAGTGAAGAAGGATTGGGGAAATAGGTAAATGCTACTCAGAGTAGCATGGAAGAATAAAAACTGAAAAAAGGGAGGGAATTAGACAGAGATAGGTTTGGAGGGGAGGGATGCAGTAAGCTCACTGTTATATATAAAACATGACCAGTGGCTACATGGTAAACAATACTACACAAAATTAACATACTGATAAAAAAATTTAATTTCTTCAAAGGAATGTGGGTAACAAATTATTAAAACAAATTATTATTAAAAAATTATTAGGAAAAGTTTCAGATCAGAAATAGCATTTAGGAAATCTAGGTGGTCAACCCATTTGGCTTTAACTATTGTTTCTAGTGTTTTAGCTACCATGCTTGCTAATGATAGGGTCCACAATTTTGAGGTTCCTTTCGACTACCATTTTTATATATTGGTACTATGTTTGCCTTTTTTCCATATATCTGCTAAGATTCCTGTGTACAAGGCTGTCTGGAATATTAATTGGAGTGGAATGCTCAGCTCAGTTGCACATTTTCGCAGCACCCAAGCAAGGTGAAGCTCCACCAGGTCCAACTGCTTTATTTTTTCCTAGACCATTGAGTAATTTTTCCACCTCATCTTACATAGAATGCATGGAACTCTAAACATAGAATACCTCTATGTATTCTATGGCATGCTCTGGAAGTGGTATTGGGTCCAGCTCTCTGAAATCCTAATTTTGTATATAATCACACTTTGGAACTGTTCATTTAGCATTTCACACATTTCTTCTTCATTCTCAATAGTCCTCTTCCCCATTCACATTCTCTGGATTTTATCCTTACATCCAGCTTGCCTTTAATAAATTTATAGAAAAGGCCTGGATCTGTTTTACATTTATCCGCTATACCTTTCTCAAAGTTCCTTTCTGCCTCTCTCCTCACTGCTGTGTTATTGTTTCTTGCTTGCTTGTAGTGCTGGTATGTTTGCAGGTTAGGCCTCTTCCTATATTGACCTCATTTTCTTGTCTTTTCCTCTCTGGTCCTCTCACAGTTTCTGTTGAACCAATTCTGTTTTCTGGTCCTGCATCTCTGTTTTGGAATGAATGTTTGTGTGCCTTCATCATACATTTAAACAAATTTGGCATACATCTCATTTACTTCCTTTAATAGCAACAAATCTATCTAATTAAACTCATCAAAGAATTTTCTAAGTTCCCCATAGTGTCCTCTCTTGAAATCAAGTTTATCAGCTGTTTCAATGTCCCCATTCTCTTCCAGATTATATCGCAAAGCATATTTAATTTCCAACAGGACATGATCACTCTTTCCCAAGAGAGGAAGGCACTGGATGTCAAATACCTCTCTTTTTTTATCTTTCCTGGTGAATATTAGATACAGTATTGACAGATCATCTCCTTCCCTCATTCTTGAATGTCTCCAAAATGAGGTTTACACATTTGCCTGTACAAATGCCCTCTGTTCTTGCTTCATAGTTCTCCCAGTCTATTGCTTTTAAGTTGAAGTCCCCCCAGTACCAACAATTGTGATTTATGTTTATCTGCTTTTCCTATAATCTCTCATGACCATTATGAAGATCTCTCGTGTGTCTTCTAGTTCCTCCTTTGTCCATGTGTAACTTGCTGGTGGGCTGTAGGCATTTAAGATTATCAGTTTATCAGCCTGATTCCAAACCTACAATGCATTATGTCAACTTCACAAGGGTTTTCATTATTAACACTCTTACCTTCAGGTGCTCTTTTACCAGCACAGCCACTCATATCCCCATCCTAGTTTTCCTGTTATGTCTCCAAACTGAGTAGCCGATTGGGAATTACCTGGTTGATACCTGGTTGATGGGGTTCTGGGAGTTCTTCTACTCCCCAAGCCGGCCCGTGGCCAGACTTGACTTGTGAGAGTTTGGTCCACCAGGCTGTTGCTTGGAGTGGCCCGCAGGCCGACATACCCACCACAGCCCGGTTGGTACGGCACTCCTTGAAGGAAACAATCTAGTTTCCTCTTGAAGATGTCCACGGTTGTTCCTGTAATATTTCTGATGCTTGCTGGTAGGACGTTGAACAACCGTGGACCTCTGATGTTCATGCAGTGTTCTCTGATTGTGCCCATGGCACCTCTGCTCTTCACTGGTTCTATTCTGCATTTTCTTCCATGTCGTTCACTCCAGTACGTTGTTATTTTACTGTGCAGATTTGGGACCTGTCCCTCCAGTATTTTCCATGTGTATATTATTTGGTATCTCTCTCGTCTCCTTTCTAGTGAGTACATTTGGAGAGCTTTGAGACGATCCCAATAATTTAGGTGCTTTATCTCGTCTATGCGTGCCGTATATGTTCTCTGTATTCCCTCAATTTCAGCAATCTCTCCTGCTCTGAAGGGGAAGTGAGTACTGAGCAGTACTCAAGACGGGACAACACAAGTGATTTGAAGAGTACAACCATTGTGATGGGATCTCTGGACTTGAAGGTTCTCGTAATCCATCCTATCATTTTTCTTGCTGACGCAATACTTGCTTGGTTATGCTCCCTAAACGTTAGGTCGTTGGACATCATTATTCCCAAATCCTTGACATGCTGTTTTCCTACTATGGGCAGATTCGATTGTGTTTTGTACCCTGTATTATGTTTAAGATCCTCATTTTTGCCGTATCTGAGTACCTGGAATTTATCACCGTTAAACATCATGTTATTTTCTGCTGCCCAATCGAAAACTTTGTTAATATCTGTTTGTAGTTTATCAATGTCTTCAGCAGAGGTAATTTTCATGCTGATTTTTGTATCATCTGCAAAGGATGACACGAAGCTGTGACTTGTGTTTTTTTCTATGTCGGATGTGAGAATAAGGAACAGCAGTGGTGCAAGGACTGTACCTTGAGGTACAGAGCTTTTAACTGCGCTCGGACTCGATTTTACTTGATTGACTGTTACTCTTTGTGTTCTGTTCGACAGGAAATTGAGTATCCAGCGTCCTACTTTACCAGTTATACCCATTGACCTCATTTTGTGTGCAATCACTCCATGGTCACATTTGTCGAATGCCTTTGCAAAATCTGTGAATATGACATCTGCATTATGTTTTTTCTCTAATGCCTCCGTGATTTTGTCATAGTGGTCAAGTAGCTGTGAGAGGCATGATCTTCCTGCTCTAAATCCATGTTGGCCTGGATTGTGGAGGTCATTGGTTTCCATGAATCTAGTGACCTGACTCCTGATCACTCTCTCAAATACTTTTATTATGTGGGACGTTAGTGCAACTGGTCTATAATTCTTTGCCAATGCTTTGCTACCACCCTTGTGTAGAGGGGCAATGTCTGCTGCTTTAAGCGCATCTGGTATCTCCCCTGTGTCCAAGCTCTCCCTCCACACTATACTGAGTGCCTGTGCTACTGGCACTTTGCATTTCTTTATAAATATTGAATTCCATGAGTCTGGACCTGGGGCTGAGTGCATGGGCATATTGTCAATTTCTCTTTCAAAATCTGCCACGCTCGTGCTGATATCAGTTATATTTACAGGTGTTTGAGTATCATTCATAAAGAAATTGTCCGAATCTTCCACTTTCATGCTGAGTATCGGAGTGCTAAACACTGTCCTCATACTGCTTTTTTAGGATTTCACTAATTTCTTTGTCATCCTCAGTGTATGAACCTTCACTAATACGAATAGGTCCAATACTGGCAGTGGTTTTCGCTTTTGATTTAGCATATGTGAAGAAATATTTTGGGTTTTTCTTTATTTCTTGAATTGCTTTCTGTTCTAGTTGCCTTTCTTCAGTCTGATAGGAATGCTTCAGTCTCTGTTCGATTTCTTCAATCTCCCTGTTTAAATTATTTCTTCTCTGTATGGAGAGTCGTGTCTGCTTAAGCATTTCCATTAATTTCTTCCTCCTTTTGTAATGTCGTCTGCGTTCTCTTTCTACATTGGACCTCTTTCTGGCTTTCCTCAAGGAACATGTTTCAGACAGACTTCATATGCTTCAGAAGTCAGTTTTTCTATTCCTTGTGTAGGATTTTTATTTCTTAGGACATTTTCCCATTGAATGTTTGTAAGTTCCCTGTTTATTTTCTCCCAGTCTATCCTTTTATTATTAAAATTAAATTTATTGAATAGCCCTTCTCGCTCGTTGATTCTCTTGGGCCTACTACCATTATTAATGTTAGTTTGCACTTCAATGAGCGTGTGGTCCGAGTACGTAGTGTCTGAGACAGTAATGTCTCAGTAATGGAATACCACCTCATTTAAAATATTTTCTTCAAGTTTCATCTCTGTTAGTGCAGCAATATCTGATACCTTAAGCTGAATTATATCTTTAGCTTCAGTATTTTTTATCTCGCTCCATGTTGAGATATGCAACTTTCAGGAACATGTTCCCTTTCCCTTTGTACTTACTCCCCCCTTACTCTAATGATTTTTGTTTTTTTATGTACCATTTCACTAGCTTTCCAGACCCTAACACTTTGTAGAAAAAAATAATTTAATTCTTCTTCATTTATATTCCCATTTAGACATTTCGCTTTATCGAGGTTTGTTTTCAGCTTTTTCTGTCTTCCTTTGAGAGGTCTTGTCTTATACCTCATCACTCTGCAATTTCCTGGCATTTCTAAGCACTTCTATCATTTGTTTCACTCTATTAAATGTCACCCTTCAAGAGTGGTTCTTGTCTTAATCATATTTCCTATACTCCTAAAGTCACTGACATTTGCCTTTGAATTGAAGCGTTCTCCTAAACCAACTATTTTCATCTCTTCTGCTGCTCTAGCCACCCTAGATGATATTTCCTTTTCTAAACACACACAAATTATTGTGGGCTTCCTTCTATCTGCAGTGTTTTGTACAAATTTACTGTTGGTAATCAGTTCTTTCCTAATTGCTTGCCTAACTTCTGCTTCTTGTTAGTTATTTATGGTTTTAACTTCCCATAAACACTTCCTTGATTGTCCCTTTATTTTTTGCAACCTGTGCATGTCTCTTCAATTTCCTCATTGTACTTTTCAAGTTCTTTATTAAGCTCCTCTATGCGAGTTGTCCATGAAGTTTCTCTTTGCATATCCTTGCCTAATTCTATGGGGCCTTTTGGGTTTCTTGGAGTTATACCTGCTTGATACCTGCTTGATGGGGTTCTGGGAGTTCGTCTACTCCCCAAGCCAGGCTTGACTTATGAGAGCTTGGTCCACCAGGCTGTTGCTTGGAGCGGCCCACAGACCCATATATCCGCTGGGATGTTAGTTTGTTGGTTGGAGGATTTGTACTTTTGACCACAGTTACTGTAATTATTTTTATTTTAAGAGGCTAGGCTGGACATGGTGTGGTCTGTGGTGAAGAGCTGACACTAAGTGGTGTTCTGGGAAGGTGTCCTCTGTGTGAGTGGTGTACTGGGAAGGTGTCTCGTATGTGAGTGGTGTACTGGGAAGGTGTCTCGTGTGTGAGTGGTGTACTGGGAAGGTGTCCCGTGTGTGAGTGGTGTACTGGGAAGGTGTCCCGTGTGTGAGTGGTGTACTGGGAAGGTGTCCCGTGTGTGAGTGGTGTACTGGGAAGGTGTCCAGTGTGTGATTGGTGTACTGGGAAGGTGTCCCTTGTGTGAATGGTGTATTGGGAAGGTGTCCCTTGTGAGAGTGGTGTACTGGGAAGGTGTCCCTTGTGAGAGTGGTGTACTGGGAAGGTGTCCCATGTGCGAGTGGTGTACTGGGAAGGTGTCCCATGTGCGAGTGGTGTACTGGGAAGGTGTCCCTTGTGTGAGTGGTGTACTGGGAAGGTGTCCCTTGTGTGAGTGGTGTACTGGGAAGGTGTCCCATGTGTGAGTGGTGTACTGGGAAGGTGTCCTGTGTGTGAGTTGTGTACTGGGAATTGTTCACCGCATGAGTCTATTTTCTGGTAAATTTCTTCAAATTCATGACTCATCACTTTCCATACCCCATTTTCGTGCACTACTTCCTTGATTTCTTCCTTCTATTTCTTTACCTTGTCTGTTAAGGCAGTAATTTTCCTGCTTTGCTGAAGTTATTCTTTAATTTAGTGTTTTACTGTAATTATTAGATTTAGCTTTTTGTCCAATTATCATTTATTTATTTATTTTTTATTCATTTATTTATTTACAAAAAGGTTCAATGGGTTTGTTAAAGTACATAATATTGGTGTTTTTACATTCTTGGTAGGCAGTGGTGCAGTGCTGCCAGAGCTCTCCGGGAGAGCCACTCCGGCACCTCTGCAAGTGGATGATGGAATGGGGAAAAGGGAGAGAGGATGAGGGGAAAGGGTGATGATGGCTTGTGGGTGATGGTTGATCATGGCAGGAAAATATTAGCACAGGATTACATTATTAATAAGTTAATATCGTTATGATATCTCTTCGTTTTTTTAAAGATTTAATAATACTGAAATTTTTATTTATTTAAAAAGTAAACAGGCTTAATTGTACTGGTACCAATCTGGAAACATAATACCTAATGCACGGAAAATGAAAAGGAAATGTGTGGAACATTAAGCACATCCAAGAGGACTGACAAAACCAGTGGGCACTACACCCAGAAACAAATATATTTTTGATATCCCAAGAAGGTGACTTAACCAAAGAAGAAATGCTCTACAAATCAAAGGTCCTGAACTGTGGAATGACCTCTCTAATGAGATTAAAGACTTCTTATTTGAACCACTTTAAAAGAAACCAAAAACTACCTAATTTCCTCTGTGTAACCAACTCCACTCGCCTCATATCGACCTGTGTTTGCTGTAATTATGAATATTAATTGCTAAATTTGCACTGTTACTAAAAACTGCCATGTCTAAATATCATAAAAAATTGGAGATGATCTGTTTGATCTTTTCTGCAATTGTAAACTTCTACAATTTTACAATTGTAAAGTTACTATATTTATGCTGTTGTAAAAATTGCAGTCTCCAAATATCATTTTGAAAACAGAAATCATTTTCTAAATATCTTCCACAATTTAACAAATTTTATCTTTTCTCGTTTAGTTTTAAGCATTACCCCAGTAAGCTTGTATATTATTTTCTCTTATTTTTTACATTATGCCTGAAACTCTGCATGTTACTGGCTTCATGCATTGTACTTGGTTATGTATTCTTCTCCTGTTCATTTATTATGTGTATACACTTGTATAAATAAATTATTATTATTATTATTATTATTATTATTACTAATATCATTGAGGGAGGCTTTGAACCCTCCCACTTGGTACTCCCAAGCAAATGCCCTAGACTGCTGCACCACAACATGGTCAAAAGCAATGCAACCTGGGATTTCAATGAATCCTCTACTGCAGCCCAATCAGGGTTTTATGTATTGCCCCTTGTGCACTCTGGCTGTGGTCCAGGAGTTCTAATTCTAATGCTTCTCGTCAAATGCACAATGAAATTCCATTAACGTGATGTATCAATGTGAAAATCAGTAGAAGCCATGAGGAGGATTTGAACCTGCACACTGGGTACTCCCATGCACATGCCCTAAACCGATAAACACATGCAGGCAACGATATGCTGCAAAAGTTAAATTATCTGGGATTCAGCTGAATCCTCTAGGGTTCCTGTGGAATCTTTCGATCCTAAATCAGGGTTTTACACATTATCTACATAGATACATCATGTTAATGTACTCTCATAAACCCATTGTAACTTCTTGTATATATACAGTATATAAATAAATAAATAAATTAAGGACCTGCCCGAAACGCTATGCGTGCTAGTGGCTTTACAAGAATGTAAAACTTCAAGTGTCTGTACTCTCATAAACCCAATGTACCTTCTTGTATATAAATAAATAATAAATAAATAAATAAATAAAATGTGATTTATTTGTTCATTTGAAGAAAAGCATTGTAGGTAGAACTCCTATACCACAGCCAATGTGTATATATATGCTGGTAATGTGTTGAGCCCTGATTTGAGAGCAGGAGATAATACCTGCTTGATATCTGCTTGATGGAGTTCTGAGAGTTCTTTACTCCCCAAGCCCGGCCCGTGGCCAGGCTTGTCTTGTGAGAATTTGGTCTACTTGGCTGTTGTTTGGAGCGGCCCGCAGGCCCACATATCCACCACAGCCCGGTTGTTCTGGCACTCCTTGGAGAAAATGATCTAGTTTTCTCTTGAAGATGTCCATGGTTGTTCCGGCAATATTTCTTATGCTCGCTTGGAGGAGGTTGAACATCCATGGACCTCTGATGTTTATGCAGTAATCTCTGATTGTACCTATGGCACTCCTGCTCTTCACTGGTTCTATTCTGCATTTTATTCCATATCATTCACTCCAGTACATTGTTATTTTACTGTGTAGATTTGGAACCTGGCCCTCCAGTATTTTCCTCTTGTATATTATTTGATATCTCTCCTGTCTCCATTCTAGAGAGTACATTTGGAGAGCTTTGAGGCAATCCCAATAATTTAGGTGCTTTATCTCGTCTATGTATGTCGTATATGTTCTCTGTATTCCCTCTATTTGCCTTGGGAACCCTAGAGGATTCAGTTGAATCCTAGGTTACATTACCTTTCTAGCCTGGGTGTGAATGGAAACCCGGTAGCAATTTCCTACTAGATGGTAGTGAGAAGTTGTTGGAGAAGTTCTGTATGCAATAAGTCTTGAAAACAAAAGGGGTCAAATCAATTACGTACTATATGTCGAATTTTCCCTGTTCATGAAAAGAACATTGAATTCTTTCAACTGATTACATTCAAACTTTTTCCATAAACAGCTTCCTTCAGTTCAAATGTTCGAAGTGCATTTCTTGAAATGATTCACAGTTTAGACATTTATCTACACAGCTAAAGAGCTAAGCATGCAGTCCTTCATTTGCTTCAGCTATAGGGGATCTCTGTTCTGGACAACAGTTCATTGACAACTGGTTGATTTGTGCCTCTAGCTGTTCTGCATACCAGGAATTTGGCTCAATGTGATCTGGCTCATCTTGGTTTCCTCATAAACTTTCTAAAGCTGCAGTTGGTGCTAGGATAATAGATCTTGTCATTGAGACTGGAAGCCATGGTGGCCATTCAGAGTTCATTCTGAGTGGGCTCAAGACCAGCTTTAGTACTATGCAGGTGTTGGCTTTATTGTCATGAACAAGAGTGGCTGATGGGGTATCTTGACTTCACCAGCATTGTTTTCCCGCTAGGGCAAATTTGACAGAAGGCTCTCCAATAGTTTCTCAAATGGTAGGCCCTACGTTAGCACTTGAGTGATTTCGTCTGGGTCGAGCCCTGGCCAGAGATGATTGACTGGGCACCAATCCTTACCTATTTGCCTTTGTTTACACAGCAGTAATTGGGGACTTGGTCATATAACTATCGGCAGGTGATATTCCAGCAAAAAACTAGCAGGGGATGGCTTAACATGAGCTATGGTAAGAAAAAACTCTAAACTTGCTAACAGGAGTCAGAAGTCATCAACACCTGTACTCAAATATGTAACAAAAACTCAGCATGTTAAGATGATACCTTTTAGTCATATAAATTAGAAGGCATTAGGGTTTTGGCAGTACAGTCCCGTTCGTTCTCAACTCACAATCAAGAATTCCAGGCAGGACAGAAATGGTTGGGAACATTTCCTATAACCTAATTTGCCTGTTCACCTAGCAGTAAATGGGTTCTCAAGAGTCAGCTTGTTGTTGGGTTGCATCCTGGGTGGGGTCAGTAATCGACTTTGGGGGGGGGACCTCGATATAAACTGAATGTGTATGAATACACTCTGGCTGCCTGTCCCTTGACATAATGAATTAGTAATTATAAACAAATGAAGAAAAATATTAAGATGCATACTTGAGTAAAGTAGTTGGATTGAGTAAACGAAAAATACAAAAGCAAGACAATAAAAAAGGCTGCAATATGTGCTTGATAGCTTTCATAATGACACTGGCAAACTATCAGACACTGCTGTCCACTAAGGAGAGTACATATAGAACATATGTACTCTGGTATTACATATGGAATGGTAATAGTATTGCTATGTCTTACAATAGTGTACTATACAAATATATTTGCAAATATTTTACATTGTTTTACTAACTTTTACTAACAAACTGTACACCATTTATACAGTGTACTTTCATTTAAAATTGATTGCACAGATACACAATCTTTGTAATTATTGTTTAAATGTTGGTAATTATATTTTGCTCATACCACTGTCATGGGGAGAGTGCTTTGTAGGGGGGATGTCGTAGTCCATTTGAGAAGCCTGTTGATTATGCGTCAGTGGACGAGGTGTATCGTAGGTATATACATCGCCTACTCGACGTGGTGTTACGACCTGTAGAAAGATAAAAATTAATAACTAAATATATATTACATTGTAATTTTCCAAACACGCAGAAGTGAAGAAAACATTATCATTATATTTTGAAGTCGTCTTGAAAGCCTTTCTCGAGTTCATTTCTACAGGCTGTCTCATAAATTTTTAAGTGCTGGAGTCACAATAGTATTTGTCATTAAATTTGTAAATAATTTCCGAGTTTAATGCTTGGACACTTTTCGTCCAATCTCAGATGTTGGCATTAATCATTTCTCAGGATGCAGTCTACAGTAATTGAGTAATACTGAAAATATATAATATGAACAATGTAATGGGTGTTATTTTACAGATAATACAGTGCATGTAATTGAAAATTGAATAGTCAACTTTTCAATTTATAATACAGTGGTACCTCCATTTACAAATTTAATTTGTTCCCAGAGATGGTTCACAAACCGAAATTCGTAAACCAAAGCAAATTTTCCCATAAGAAATAATGTAAATTGATTAATCCGTTCCACACTCCCAAAAATATAACTTAAAAATACATTTCATACATAATACTACTGTACAAATATTTTGTACTACACTACGCACAAGTTATATCTTACATTTATTGAGGACTCTTGTTAGTGTATGGAAGATGATGAGGAGGGGGGAGGAGGAGAGGGGTTAGTGTTTGGAAGGAGAGTCCCTTCCATTATAACATCAGGCAGTGATGACATTTCTGGGGTAATCTCTCTCTCTCTCTCCTCTCTCCTCTCTCTCTCTCTCCTCTCTCTCTCTCTCTCTCTCTCTCTCTCTCTCTCTTACGTTCTGCAGATATACCTCAAGTACCTGGTTGTGGCTCACTGATTGCTTGTCTTACTAAGAATCTGTCTATAGACACTTGTTTTTCCCTACATTTTAACACTTGTGTGTAGTGAGACATTACATTGTCTCACTATGAATGATCTCTTTGTTTTTCCTCTGTCTTCATCCTCACATTTGTTTTCTTAGGCTGAACCTTACCACTGACTTTCCTGGGGGCCCCATGGTGTGATATATAATAATTATTTTTATGTTCAGAAACGAAAAAAAAAAACAGAAAAACAATGAAATCTTTACAAAGAATTCAAGCGCAATCATCACTAGGTGGGAGGCACTGGTAAACTGAAGTGTGCCTCGCCCTTGCCACCAGGAAACACGCACTCGGTCGACCATACATGTATCAACAAACTCGTCAAGTGAGGCAAAGCTTGTAAACTGAGTCAAATTTGTTAAGAAATTGAGCTCGTAAACCAAAAACATTGTAAAGAGGGGCATTCGTAAACAGAGGTTCCACTGTAATTGAATCTTGGAGATTTCACCTTGCTACATACATTTTTTTTGTTTATATACACAAGAGTTGTTACATTCTTTACAAGCCACTAGTAAGCGTAGCATTTCGGGCAAGTCCTTAATCCTATGTTCCTGGAATACAACCCCCACAAAGAATCGTTT
>WNGS01066681.1:403533-417381 GCA_020271785.1 Procambarus virginalis | reverse complement strand
AATGTGATCTGTCTCCATCTGGTTTCCTCATAAACTTTCTAAAGCTGCAGTTGGTGCTAGGATAATAGATCTTGTCATTGAGACTGGAAGCCATGGTGGCCATTCAGAGTTCATTCTGAGTGGGTTCAAGACCAGCTTTAGTACTATTGCGGGTTGGCTTTATGTCATGAACAAGAGTGGCTGATGGGCTATCTTGACTTCACCAGCATTGTTTTCCCGCTAGGGCAAATTTGACAGAAGGCTCTCCAATATTTTCTCAAATGGTAGGCCCTACGTTAGCACTTTGAGTGATTTCGTCTGGGTCGAGCCCTGGCCAGAGATGATTGACTGGGCCACCAATCCTACCCTATTTGCCTTTGTTTACACAGCAGTAATTGGGGACTGGTTATCATAACTGTCGACAGGTGATATTCCAGAAAAAAACTAGCCAGGGGATGGCTTACCATGAGCTATGGTAAGAAAAAACTCTAAACTTGCTAACAGGAGTCAGAAGTCATCAACACCTGTACTCAAATATGTAACAAAAACTCAGCATGTTAACCCTTCAATTGCACATCGCCATTCATATGATGCTTTGAACGACTTGAAGTAAATTGCGCGTCGCATCGTATAATGCGTTGGAGTACTACGCAAGATTTAAACGGGCCCGCGGATACACGGGGTTTCACCACACCTTTATCAGGCTCTTGTAAACAGATGCGATTTTTAAAAAAAATCGTGGGCCAAACTCCCGGGTGATAGGGCCGCAGTATCGCGTAAGCTACCAAGCCTGACGCACGCAGCCTGTGCTCACAGCACTGCTGTTCAGCTTGTGACCACAGCATCGGCCTAAAATGCCATAATATACTTGTTCATGCTATTATATAGCAATTATATTATTACAGAAGACCCCTGACTGTGATAAAACCTGACCATGGGTCTGATTATAAGAGGATTGTGATGATAATTAGCGCTGTGCTCCATGGAGGGAGAGTAATGCTGTGGAGGGAGGGTGTGGCATTGTTATCTGACTGTGTGTGGCCCGCTTTTATTGACTGCACTCACCATACCATCTTAGCAGTTCGTTATGGTGAACACAAATGTATCTACTTATATATAACGTGTGTATAGAGGAGTATAACAGCAAGAGTAGGAGTTGGGAGCCAGCCATTTTGGTGAGAGGAGCGTCGTCTGCAGGAATTTATCGTGTTGTTTACTGGTGATCACGTCTTTGGGCACCATACCAGTTTACTTGTACAAGTTTGGTGAATAAAACCGGTAGATATTTAATAGATAATGTGTGTATATAGCGTAATAACACCACAAGCAGTAAGTATTGTTGGAGGAGAAATAGTGCGAGTGGCCTTGAGGGCGGCAGCCATCAGCTGACTGTGAGGTCCATCAGTTGGCAGTGGCCAGCCAGTGGCGGCTGCCACTGCCACTCAGCATACCAACTTTAGTGGTTCGTTATGGTGAACACGAATGTAAATACCTTATATACAGCGTCTGTATATAGTGAATAAAAGCAAAAACCGTATTGTGGGAGGAGAATGTGGGCGAGTCAGATGACTTGAGGGAGGGCGCGAGTGATTGGCTGGTACACGGCGGTCACTCCTCGGTACTTTTTTGAATCATGATAGCAACTTGGTGGTTCGTTATGGTGAACAAAACATGCAGATACTTACTTATATATAACCTGTGTATATAGTGTAACAACCGACAAAGTATTTGTTCCTGATTGATGAACAATATTGAATCAACAATATGCACACCATATTTTGAGTACAGCGATGATTCACCCATTTCATTAATATATCACACTACACACTATTGAATAATATTACAGCAAAAAAAACTAACGAAAAATCAATCAGAACATTGAAATAATTAGCAATTATCTCTTTGTGGCAACTCCGCCTGACAGCTGGCGATCAACAGACCGCCTGGGACGCATGCTGAGTGAGCGCCTGTTTTGTGCCAACTTCCCTGCCCTTATAGCGGCCAATATATTCAACTTACGATTTTTTTACTATTTTTCCCGTGATCAGTGAACACAAATATAACAGAGTAGGAAGAAAAAATAATTTTTTTTTTTTTTTTTTGTATGCGCCTGTGGGTGTCAAATGGTATATAGCTATGCGCCCATTAAGGGTTAAGATGATACCTTTTAGGTCATATAAATTTAGAAGGGCAATTAGGGTTTTTGGCAGTACAGTTCCCGGTGTCGTCTCATCAACTCACACATCAAGAATTCCAGGTTCGACTGGGACAAGAAATGGTTGGAACATTTCCTATAACCTAATTGCCTGTTCACCTAGCAGTAAATGGGTATCTCAAGAGTCAGCTTGTTGTTGGGTTGCTCTTGGGGGGGTCAGGTTCGACTTTGGGGGGGGGGGACCTCGAGTACTAAACTGAAGGTGTATTGAATACACTGCTTGCGCGCCTGTCCTGTCCCTTGACATAATGAATTATAATTATAAACAAATGAAAGAAAAAATACTTAAGATGCATACTTGACGTAAAGTAGTTGGATTGAGTAAACGAGAAATACAAAAGCAGACAATAAAAAAGAAAGGCTGCAATATGCTGCTATAGATAGCTTCATAATGAACACTGGCAAACTATCAGACACTGCTGTCCACTAAGGAGAGTACTAAATATAGAACCTATTACTCTGGTATTTACCATATGGAAATGGTAATAGTCATTTGCTACTGATGTCTTACCATAAGTGTACTATACAAATATACTTGCACAATATTTTACATTGTTTTACTAACTTTTACTAACGAACTGTACACCATTTATACAGTGTACTTTCATTAAAATTGATTGCACAGATACACAATCTTTGTACGATATTGTTTAAATGTTGGTAATTATTTTGCTCATACCACTGTCATGGGGAGAGTGCTTTGTAGGGGGGATGTCGTAGTCCATTTGAGAAGCCTGTTGATTATGCGTCAGTGGACGAGGTGTATCGTAGGTATAACATCGCCTACTCGACGTGGTGTTACGACCTGTAGAAAGATAAAAATTAATAACTAAATATATATTACAATGTAATTTTCCAAACACGCAGAAGTGAAGAAAACATTATCATTATATTTTGAAGTCGTCTTGAAAGCCTTTCTCGAGTTCATTTCTACAGGCTGTCCTATAAATTTTTAAGTGCTGGAGTCACAATAGTATTTGTCATTAAATTTGTAATTAATTTCTGAGTTTAATGCTTGGACACTTTTCGTCCAATCTCAGATGTTGGCATTAATCATTTCTCAGGATGCAGTCTACAATAATTGAGTAATACTGAAAATATATAATATGAACAATGTATTGGGTGTATTTTACAGATAATACAGTGCATGTAATTGAAAATTGAATAGTCAACTTTTCAATTTATATACAGTGGTACCTCCATTTACAAATTTAATTTGTTCCCAGAGATGGTTCACAAACAGAAAATTCGTAAACCATAAACAAATTTTCCCATAAGAAATAATGTAAATTGAATTATCCGTTCCACACATCCCAAAAATATTAACTTAAAAATACATTTCATACATAATACTACAAATATTTGTACTACACTACGCACAAGTTATATCTTTGCAATTTATGATGTCTTGTAGTGTATGGAAGATGATGAGGAGGGGGGAGGAGGAGAGGTGTTAGTGTTTGGAAGGGGAGTCCTTCCATTATAACATCAGGCAGTGATGACATTCTGGGGTAACCTTTCTCTCTCTACTCTCGCTTCTCTCTCTCCTCTCGTCTCCTCTCTCTCCTCCTCTCTCTCTCCGTCTCTCTACTCTCGCTCTCGTACCTCCCTCACTCTCCTGCTCCTCTCCCTCTCTCTCTCGCTTCTCTCTCACTCTCTCGCTCTCTCTCTCCTCTCTCATCTCTCTCACTCTCTCACTCTCGCTCCTCTCTCTCTCACTCTCTCACCTCGCTCTCTCTCTCACTCTCTCCTCACTCTCTCTCTCACTCCTCTCTCCACTCTCTCTCTCTCTCTCACACTCCTCTCCACTCTCTCTCTCTCACACTCTCTCTCTCACACTCTCCTCTCCCTCTCTCTCTCGACACTACTCTCTCACACTACTCTCTCTCACACACTCTCTCACACTCTCTCACACACCTCTCACACACTTCTCTCTCTCTCTCTCTCTCTCTCTCTCCTCTCTCTCTCTCCTCTGCTCTCTCTCTCTCTCTCACTCTCTCACTCTCTCGCTCTCTCACGTTTGCAGATATACCTCTAGTACCTGGTTGTGGCTCACTGATTGCTTGTCTTACTAAGAATCTGTTCTATAGACACTTGTTTTTCCCTACATTTTAACACTTGTCTGTAGTGAGACATTACATTGTCTCACTATGAATGATCTCTTTGTTTTTCTCTGTCTTCTCCTCCCATTTGTTTCTTAGGCTAACCTTACCACTGACTTTCCTGGGCCCCATGGTGTGATATATAATTACTTTTATGTTCAGAAATAAAAAAAAAAAGAAAAACAATGAAAATCTTTACAAAGAATTCAAGCGCAATCATCACTAGGTGGGAGGCATGGTAAACTGAAGTGTGCCTCGCCCTTGCCACCAGGAAAACACGCACTCGGTCGACCATACATTAGCAACAAACTTGTCAAGTGAGGCAAAGCTTGTAAACTGAGTCAAATTTGTTAAGAAATTGAGCTCGTAAACCAAAAAATTGTAAAGTGGGGCATTCGTAAACAGAGGTTCCACTGTAATTGAATCTTGGAGATTTCACCTTGCTACATACATTTTTTTTTTGTTTATATACACAGAGTTGTTACATTCTTGTACAACCACTAGTAAACAGCATTTCGGGCAAGTCCTTAATCCTATGTTCCTGGAATACAACCCCCACAAAGAATCATTTTTACAACCAAGTATCCATTTACTGATGAGTTACAAAGCATTCAGTTAAGGATTTGCACCCAGTAAATCCTCCGCAGCCAGGATACAAACCCCTGGACAAAGCGCTCGCGGAACACCAGGCGAATGTCTTACACTTCGCCACAGAGACTAAATTTCAGAAACATTAGTAATTATGACTAGTAGAAACAGCTCTCATAAATCAAAGGAAATATGTCCTATTCAGTATTTAACATCCTACCTTACATTAACATACAAACCTGCTCAAATTTCTGGAAATGGTAAAGGCTATTCAGACAAAGGACTTACGGTAGATGTGGCTTATATGGACTTTGCTAACGCTTTTGACAAGGTACCACATGAAAGACTAGCAAGGAAACTACCGCAGATGGAATAAATGGAAACTACTAGAATGGATAAAACAATGGTTAAAACTAAGAAAACAAAGGGTCATGTTAAATGGGAATGAATCAGACTGGAGAAATGTGGTAAGTAGGGTGCCACCGGAGTCCATTTTGGAGCCAACCCTTTTTGTCATATACAGTACATCAATGACATAGATGAGAATATTACAAACCACACCATCAAATTTACCTAAAGCCCACTAATACTTGTGGCCTCGATGAGGAGTTTTCGGTAAGTAGTTCTCGGTTATAAACATAACCTTATATAGTACTAGTGCTTTCTGCTCTTTGAGTGTTAGTGATTACTCTCCTGTCATTTCTAGTTTCATGAATAGTGCAGTTTTAACAGAAATACAATCTCGTTCTTGGATAGGACAACACCGAGGCAGTCACTGGCAGAGTATATGGCACTATCCATATTTGTCCATATTACTACAGCATTTTAAGATTGAGTTGCAGCCATTCAGCCAATTAATATTTGGGATAAATTGCATATAGATTTAACTTCTGACACCCTTCCTCATATATATAAATTATTCTAACTCTGTTGTGGATGCTAGGAGAATTTTTTAGATTCTTAACCCTTAAACTGTGAATGGTGTATATATACGCCATGAGTAACATGTCCCACCGTGCGCATGGCTTGGGAAGGAGCCAAGGCACCGAGCATAAAAAAACCCGAAGAGGAAGCCGGCGACGCAGCAATCGACGCAAATCCCCCAGAGGCCGAACCCAACGATCGCGAGAGAGGCGGAAGGACCGTCCCCGAAGGAACCAGAACAGCCGACGAAGCCACACCCAACCCGGTGGGTAGATCATCATGGCAAAGTTCAGGCTCCCACACAAACTCTCAAGCAACCGCCTCGTGACCCGGGAATCCCTCAGAAACAGGCGAAGGTGGGACCGCAGGCGCAACAGAGCCACCGGAGGAAGCACTGCGAGTGTTCCAAACTAGACCCAGCCAAGACCGAACCTGTGAGGGAACCAGATGGGACTTCCTCCAGTTTACCAAGAACCCAAACCGGCAAGCTGGGAAAGAACCAAATCCCTGGCGAGCAGACACGCGGACCGACTGGAAGCCCAAACCAGCCAGTCGTCGAGGTAGGCCAGCACCCGAACACCTAGGAGACACAGGGGGTCACCATGACCCGAGTAAGGTGCGTGAAAACGCGAGGTGCCAGATTCAACCAGAAGAGAAGACAACGAAAGCGGTAACCCTGACGCCCCACAACAAAACCGAGCCAGTCCCTGAACCCTGGATGAACCGGGATGTGCAATACACGTCCTTGAGGTCCAGGGACACCATCCAAGTGCCCTCCTCCAAGAGTAGACGAACCTGGGACAGTGTAGTCATCCGAAAGGAGGAGCACAAAACCCACAGGTTCAGACGGGACAAGTCCAGAATGAGCCGGAGGTCCGCACAGTCCCATTTCGGTACTGGAAACAGGCGGGAAACCCACCTGAGGGACGTTGTCGTTTCGACCACACCCAAGCAAACCCACTCCGAGATGACCCGACAGAGCGCAGGAGAAGAGCCTGCCCCGCCAGTCCCGAACCCCCCGAGGGAGAAGGAGCCACCCAACGCCACCACAGGCCGCACGAAACAACCCAAAAATCCCACGAATTGTGGGACCAGGTGTGGGCAAACAGGGTGAGCCACCCCTCCCCCATCGCCCCATCAATGGGACGAACCGCGAAAGGGCCAACATGCCTTGCGAGAACCCAAGCGGTGAACAGGGCAGTCCCCACGCCGACCAGCAACAGCCGGAACTGAAGGCGCTGCCAGCCCCAAATCTGGCACCAAAGGCCTACCCCGATGAAAAGCCCCCTCCGAGCCCTGGCACGACCTTTCCGGGAAGACCCCCCAGCGAGCCCCCGCGGCCAGAGCGTCTATGGCGACATACACGCTCCTTCTCAAAGCCTCGCATACGAGAGAAATGGCCAAAATAGAACTCATCGTAGCCCGCCTCCTATTACGAGGTTGGGATCAGGTAAGAATAGGTACTGCCCTATGGGAAGGTTTCAGACGAAAGACAACTCCGAAACCAGGGACCCTCGAAAGACCATACGATGGAAGTCTGATGATGCGCTCGGGACAGACGTCACACAGATATGAAAGTTTCTTCTCAAACCCTCAGGAAGGCACGCTGCAGAGCCTGACTACTGCAGTGGACAAAGCCCTAGGCCTAGGAGCTATAGAACAAGGGCAACAACAAAAACAAGCTGCCCCAAAACCCTTACGTTCAGTACTCCTGATGGACGATGACGATGATGTCCCTCTGTCCCCGATTCTAGGCAAGCCTGCCCCACAACAACCCCCTTCCCACCCAGAACAGATTCGAACAGAGGAAGAGCCCGAAGAGACTGAACTTCCAACGGGACACCCCGGCGAACAACAACAACAACAGGCAAGGTAGGAATAACAGAGACAGGTCACGAGAAGGATGGAGAAATTCATCACGAGACAAACCGGGTGGAAACCAGACGAGGAACAACAGGGACAGATCCAGAGACAACCGAGGCCAGTGTAACAGGAACGTGACCGGCGACCACACAGGCCAGAACAACAGGATCACCCCAAGAGACAACAGATACAATAACAGCAGAGACTACCACTCCTGGAACAACAACAATAGCAGGGACAACAGACAGGGAGGTAATAATAATAATAGGGGTCATAATAATAATTTTTTCAGAAACAGAAACAGGGGCAGAGGCAACAATCGGAACCAGGAGAACAACAACAGACCCAAGCGCTGGAACAGCACGTACCGAGACCAACAAGGAAGAGACAGAGACAGAGGGTGGAACGGTGGAGATCAGAGAAACTCAGGAAACGACAGGAATTAAGGCAGAAAAGAGGACAATTGAAACAGACAGTTGTCTCGGAGGTACCCCTTACTGAACAGGAGAGGAAACTGTTGGAAAAGGGACTTACGTTCGTGATAGGCCCTCCGGCGCGTAAGAAGAGGGAAGATGCGATAGAGGATCTGTGCAACAACTTGGAAACTAGTATCAACCAAGTTTGGAGCAACCTCCGGCCGGAGCAAGGTAAGTCACAGGGAGCAATTAAGAGAGCTAAACTCTCCCTCTCTTTTAGGTACCTCCACCCCAGCAAACCAGTCCAGTGCCCAAACTACAACCTAGTAGGCCTTAAACCGGTAATCCAGCAAATGAAGGTCGACCTCAAGCGTGGTGCGGAACGACGACGCAACTGCAATCTCACAAGGGAGGAGAGGGACGCCCTATCAACGTTGAAAGGACGCACGGATATTGTGATAAAGCCGGCGGACAAGGGAGGTACTGTCGTCGCCTGGAGAAAGGACAACTACAGGAACGAGATGAAGAGGCACCTAGCAGACACTGCAGCCTACAAACAGATACACAACCAGGACGATGCGCTTAGAAACGCCCAAACGAGGAGTAAAAGGATAGTCCTCAAGCTGTTCGAAAACAAGACTGGGGACGGGAAAGGAGGACTCATGCAGGCAGGGGCGAGAGATTTCTTCCTAACCTTTGAATCCATCATTCCCCACCTCTACCTTTTACCAAAGATCCATAAAGCATTAGAAGAAACAACAGGAACGTGGCAAGGGAGACCGGTTCTAAGCGGCTGCCGGGCCCCAACAAGGCCGGTAGACTGGATCTGCACAGCTCTCCTGAACCCCTTACTACGCCTACTACCGGAAAGAATCAAAGATACGACGGATTTCCTCAAGAAAATTGCAGAAATTAAAGGCCCCGTCCCGAGAGGGGCCCGCCTTTTTTCCATGGATGTGGTATCGCTCTACCCGAGCATACCACAGAGAGAAGCTGCAAAGGTAGTAGCATCTTTTTTTACAGATAACAGAACAAAAATCAGACAGGAACTTCAAGACGCAGGCGTATGGAGGACCCCCTCGAAAGAAACTCTTGAGGAGGCCATCCTCCATGTGATGAGAGACACCCTTTTGCAATTTGAAGGACGGGCATACCGGCAAACCAAGGGTACAGCGATAGGAGCATCCAGTAGTGTGGCAATCGCTGAAATATTTGTGCATGTAGTGTTCGAGAGGAAACGATCCCACAGGAAGGGCGGACCGGAGGTATATTTCCGTTACATAGACGACATCTTCGGAATAATGGAGGACGGTTTCCCGCGCCTAGAAAGTTTCTTTTCATGGTCAAATACAGTTCATGAGAACCTTAAGTTTACCCTCGAACACAGTGACTCCACGATTAATTTCCTAGATACAACGGTATATATAGACCAGCTAACCAGGAATCTGCATACGAAGGCATACTATAAACCGACTAACCTTCATACGTATCTGAAATTTGACTCGAGCCACCCACTAGCCCTTAAGAAGTCGCTACCCTACTCACTTGGACTCAGACTCAAGAGAATTAACAGCAAAGAAGAGACGCTATATCCCCAGCTTGATGACCTATGGGATATGTTCAGGAACAGAGACTACCCAGAGACAATAATACATGCAGCCCAGGAGAAACTCAGAGGAAAAACAAGGGCAGAGCTACTCAGACCTAGAACACAAGAAGTGGAAGACAAGAGATGGATTCTTCCAACCCTTTTCTTCCCAGGCCTTGCAGCACAGCTTAAGAGAAAACTCCAGGAAGTATGGACATGGATGAGGGAAACATACAGCGAACATCCATCCTGGGTAAAATTCCCACAAAACCCTCCCATGATCGCCTGGAGGCGAGGTAAGTCTATAAAGGACCACCTTGTTAGAGCAGCGGTGCAGGTAGATCATCTCAACCGAACTGGGGAGAGGACCAGGTCTAGGTTACAGTTAAAAAGAAATGAAACTTACAGACCCTAACCTAACCTGACACAGGCTTGGAGTGCGACCTGCGTGGAAGCGGAGTATGCAGAGTGGTTAGGCGGGGCCTACAAGTACAAACAACAACTCAGACATAGGCCGACATCTGACCAAGGCCGCCTGCAGGTACTGCACCACAGCAGACTCAGCAAACAGCAATGGACAAAAGGGCGAAGTCAAACGAAGAGCCAGGGCCCAGGTGGACTCCTGGTTGATTGATACCTGGTTGATGGGTTCTGGGAGTTCTTCTACTCCCCAAGCCCGGCCCGAGGCCAGGCTTGACTTGTGAGAGTTTGGTCCACTAGGCTGTTGCTTGGAGCGACCCGCAGGCCCACATACCCACCACAGCCCGGCTGGTCCGGCACTCCTTGGAGGAATAAATCTAGTTTCCTCTTGAAGATGTCCACGGTTGTTCCGGCAATATTTCTTATGCTTGCTGGGAGGGTGTTGAACAACCGCGGACCTCTGATGTTTATACAGTGTTCTCTGATTGTGCCTATGGCACCCCTGCTCTTCACTGGTTCTATTCTGCATTTTCTTCCATATCGTTCACTCCAGTACGTTGTTATTTTACTGTGTAGATTTGGGACCTGGCCCTCCAGTATCTTCCAGGTGTATATATAGTGAGTACATTTGGAGAGCTTTGAGACGATCCCAATAATTTAGGTGCTTTATCGCGTCTATACGTGCTGTATATGTTCTCTGTATTCCCTCTATTTCAGCAATCTCTCCTGCTCTGAAGGGGAAGTGAGTACTGAACAGTACTCAAGATGGGACAGCACAAGTGACTTGAAGAGTACAAGCATTGCGATGGGATCCCTGGATTTGAAAGTTCTCGCAATCCATCCTATCATTTTTCTGGCTGTCGCAATATTTGCTTGGTTATGCTCCCTAAACGTTAGGTCGTCAGACATCATTATTCCCAAATCCTTTACATGTTGTTTTCCTACTATGGGCACATTTGATTGTGTTTTGTACCCTGTATTATGTTTAAGGTCCTCATTTTTACCGTACCTGAGTACCTGAAATTTGTCACTGTTAAACATCATATTATTTTCTGATGCCCAGTCGAAAACTTTATTAATATCAGCTTGAAGTTTTTCAATGTCTTCAGCCGAGGTAATTTTCATACTGATTTTTGTGTCGTCTGCAAAGGATGATACGAAGCTGTGACTTGTATTTTTGTCTATATCTGATATAAGAATAAGGAAAAGCAGCGGTGCAAGGACTGTACCCTGAGGTACAGAGCTTTTAACTGCACTTGGACTAGATTTTATATGGTTGACCGTTACTCGCTGAGTCCTGTTTGACAGAAAACTGAGTATCCAGCGTCCTACTTTACCGGTTATTCCCATTGACTTCATTTTGTGTGCTATCACGCCATGGTCACATTTATCGAAAGCCTTTGCGAAATCCGTGTATATCACATCAGCATTCTGTTTTTCTTCTAATGCCTCAGTGACTTTATCGTAGTGCTCAAGTAGCTGTGAGAGGCACGATCTTCCCGCTCGAAATCCATGTTGGCCTGGGTTGTGAAGGTCATTGGTCTCCATGAAATTGGTGACCTGACTCCTAATCACTCTCTCAAATACTTTTTATTATGTGCGATGTTAGTGCAACTGGTCTCTAAATGCTTTGCCAATGCTTTGCTCCCGCCTTGTGTAAGGCAAATTAAATTAATAGTTTCTTTTCATCGGTTGGTGCTAATCTTGCCAGTAAAATCCCACAGACTCAGACACATATTAACACATATCTCTCAGGCAGCTATCCAAACTCTCTTCTCCATTTCACCAATCAGCCCGGCAGATGTTGTGCCCATCGTACACTCTCTAAAAACCAAGGCAGGGAACACCAGTGAAATTCCGTCCATTGTATACAGAGAGCCTCCCATGCCCTTGCCTCACCCATAGCCCTACTGTTCAACAAATCTATAGAGTGTCACACCTTCCCTGATATCCTCAAAAAACAGGAGTAACGCCAGTCCATAAAGGAGGCAATCCGGCGGACATAAATAATTATAGACCAATATCAAATCTACCCATTCTATCAAAAATATTTGAAAAAATTATTTACAAACAGCTCTATTCCTACCTCGTAAAAATCGACATACTCAGCCCCTGCCAGTTTGGCTTCCGGTCCCAAAAAAGAACCAACGATGCAATCATTAGTCTCCTTGACGTAATCTACTCAGCCCGTGAACAAAAATGAGTTTCCAATTGGAATCTTCATTGACCTAAGAAAAGCCTTTGATACTGTTAATCACACTTACCTCTTACTTAAACTTAAGCATTATGGAATCCGTGGCCTTGCCCTTGACTACATCCGATCCTATCTTAGTGACAGACACCAATATGTAACCATCAATGATACAACTTCTTCCACTCTACCAATTACCGTTGGAGTGCCACAGGGCAGTATCTTAGGATTTCTTCTATTTCTTATATATATAAATGATCTGCCTAATGTCTCTAATATTCTCAAACCAATATTGTTTGCTGATGATACTACCCTTATCTATTCAGACCTCAACCCACATACACTAAATAATGTTGTGAATAATGAATTAAAAAAAGTCCACTTCTGGATGTCAACTAACAAACTAACATTAAACATCGACAAGACTTACTACATCTTATATTGGAAACAAATCATCAAATGCAATTCAGGTACAGATAGACAATATTAACATCAGTAATAAAAATGATGGCAAGTTTCTTGGCCTATTCCTAGACAAGAGACTCAACTTCAGCACCCACATACAACATATAACTAAGAAAGTCTCTAAAACAGTTGGTATACTCTCCAAAATCAGATATATGTTCCTAACTCCGCTCTCCTCTCACTATATTATGCACTAATCTACCCCTATCTTAATTATGGTATCTGTGCATGGGGGTTAACCACTGCAAACCACCTTAAGCCCATCATCACGCAGCAAAAATCTGCTATCAGAATAATAACTAACTCAGCTTTTAGACAACATTCAGCTCCCTTGTTTAAATCTCTAAACTTGCTAAATATTAACTCCCTCAACACATTCTCTTGTGTCAACACATGTACAAAACCCTGTTTGTAAATGCAAACCATGCTCTTAAACTCTCCCTGGATGGATGTAATAGGACCATTATCACCACACCAGAAATAAATATCTCTTTGATATCCACCAGAGTCAAACTTAATCTGTGTAAACACTCTATGCAAATTAAGGGACCTAGTCTATGGAACTCACTCCCTAGTGAATTGAAAAACTGTAAAATTTTTGCCTTATTTAAAAACAAAACCAAAAAAGTACTGATTTCATCTTCTTAGTTTCCTACACTGAGCTTTAATTTGCTCTGTACCTAGTGTTAACCAATCTCCTAATCTCCTAATTTTATGTATTTAACCCTACCAACCTTATCATTGTGTCATTGCTGTCTTCTTTATGTGCTAGCCATATGCTGTTTTGTGCCTACCGATTTTTGTCAACTACCATTCAAGCTGTCATTGGAATCAATCTTAGCTGCTTATGTGCTTTAATCCACTGTACCTACAATTTTCTCTATTTTTTTATGTTCTTGCCATGTATCTGTTATCATTTTTTTCTAAATCTTGCAAGTATTTACCTACTTAAAATTTTCTTAGATTAAGGACCTGCCCGAAACGCTGCGCGTACTAGTGGCTATTTACAAGATTGTAATTACCATTTTATGTATTCACACATTCCCAATGTACCTTCTTGTATATGCAAAAATAAATAAATAAATAATAAATAATAA
>WNGS01066681.1:391105-403433 GCA_020271785.1 Procambarus virginalis | reverse complement strand
AAAAGGCTTTGAAACATGCTCTTACTGATCACGACAACATGTTATCATACATACAGATTCGAGAACAGCCATTGAACCCTTGCAACAAGAACACCTACGTAACAACATCCATCTGATCACACATGTCACATCATTAATGCAAACACTCAAACGTCAAGGCCGTCGGATACTTATCAACTGGGTGCCAAGTCATGTGGGAATAATAGGAAATGATATTGCAGACGAAACTGCATAACATGCAACTAAAAGAAGAAATGAAGACATTTACATACCACAGAGCCTATCACAGATTATGCAAGTAATTAAATACAGAGTAACGCAAAAGATGTACAGTGACCACAACACAGCAGTTGCAACATCAGGATCTGCGGGTTGGTACAAGAATTCAACCAACTACGAACCACTTATTTTGATGAAAGGGAGCAGTAGATCAACAGAAGTACACTTACATCGCATTAGGCTTGGATACCCATGTGCATGGGGAATAGGCTTACAGGTTCCGGAAGGTGAGAGGAAATGTCAGCACTGTGGAGAAATGTCCGACAGACCACTGGAACATTATCTAACACAGTGCACAGTTACAGCCACAACAGACCACTGGAACATTATCTAACACAGTGCACAGTTACAAACCCAATAAAATTTCAACTAAGATTCAACAGAGCAGAAGAAGTTGTTAAACACACAGGACATAATCTTACTGAAGCGACCATACGAGTCATAAATACTCATACTCCGCCTAAGTAAAACATAAACAAGAAACAAGTAACACTTAGTGGGCCAGCCGGAGACTTAGAATATCTTAGCTCACCAATGACCAGCCTGAGCAAGAGACTTAGAATATATATAAAGAGTGCAGAAATATCACTGTAAAAATGACTACCTCGGCTAGAACATCAAGGGTAATTGCTTACACTGTGTAAGACCATCCTTCCTCAGTGTGCCAGTGTGAGACATGCTGATAATTACAGTACCTGTTTGCTCTTAGTACAATAGTACTAAGTAACTGTACTTAGTACAATGTGTAAACATAACAACTGGAATACTTGCCCCCCAAGAGGCCACATCAGAGGGCCACGTGTATCCAGCACCCTCCCAGCAAACATTAGAAATATTGCCGGCACAAAGGTGAATGTATTCAAGAGGCACTTAGACATGTTCCTCCAAGAAGTGCCGGACCAACCGGGCTGTGGTGGATATGTGGGCCTGCGGGCCGCTCCAAGCAACAGCCTGGTGGACCAAGCTCTCACATGTCGAGCCTGGCCTCGGGCCGGGCTTGGGGAGTAGACCTCCCTGAACCCTCTCCAGGTATACTAAAGGTAAAGTAATTGTCAGGAGAGAGGGCAGGGGATTATCAGGGGTAAGCGCCAAGCCATTACGACCATATAATAGTCAGGCGAAAGGACAAATTCAATGGCGGTGGTAAGTGATATGAGGCCATGAAGTTACGATATGAGGCCATGAAGTTACGATATGAGGCCATGAAGTTACGATATGAGGACATGAAGTTACGATATGAGGCCATGAAGTTACGATATGAGGCCATGAAGTTACGATATGAGGCCATGAAGTTACGATATGACGACATGAAGTTACGATATGAGGCCATGAAGTTACGATATGAGGCCATGAAGTTACGATATGAGGACATGAAGTTACGATATGAGGACATGAAGTTACGATATGAGGCCATGAAGTTACGATATGAGGCCATGAAGTTACGATATGAGGCCATGAAGTTACGATATGAGGCCATGAAGTTACGATATGAGGCCATGAAGTTACGATATGAGGACATGGAGTTACGATATGAGGCCATGGAGTTACGATATGAGGCCATGAAGTTACGATATGAGGCCATGAAGTTACGATATGAGGACATGGAGTTACGATATGAGGCCATGAAGTTACGATATGAGGCCATGGAGTTACGATATGAGGCCATGAAGTTACGATATGAGGCCATGAAGTTACGATATGAGGCCATGGAGTTACGATATGAGGCCATGGAGTTACGATATGAGGCCATGGAGTTACGATATGAGGCCATGGAGTTACGATATGAGGCCATGAAGTTACGATATGAGGCCATGAAGTTACGATATGAGGCCATGAAGTTACGATATGAGGCCATGAAGTTACGATATGAGGCCATGGAGTTACGATATGAGGCCATGAAGTTACGATATGAGGCCATGGAGTTACGATATGAGGCCATGAAGTTACGATATGAGGCCATGAAGTTACGATATGAGGCCATGGAGTTACGATATGAGGCCATGAAGTTACGATATGAGGCCATGAAGTTCCGATATGAGGCCATGGAGTTACGATATGAGGCCATGAAGTTACGATATGAGGCCATGAAGTTACGATATGAGGCTATGAAGTTACGATATGAGGCTATGAAGTTACGATATGAGGCCATGAAGTTACGATATGAGGACATGAAGTTACGATATGAGGACATGAAGTTACGATATGAGGACATGAAGTTACGATATGAGGCCATAAAGTTACGATACGAGGCCATGAAGTTACGATATGAGGCCATGAAGTTACGATATGAGGCCATGAAGTTACGATATGATGCCATGAAGTTACGATATGAGGCCATGAAGTTACGATACGAGGCCATGAAGTTACGATATGAGGCCATGAAGTTACGATATGAGGCCATGAAGTTACGATATGATGCCATGAAGTTACGATATGAGACCATGAAGTTACGATATGAGGCCATGAAGTTACGATATGAGGCCATGAAGTTACGATATGAGGCCATGAAGTTACGATATGAGGCCATGAAGTTACGATATGAGGCCATGAAGTTACGATATGAGGCCATGAAGTTACGATACGAGGCCATGAAGTTACGATACGAGGCCATGAAGTTACGATATGAGGCCATGAAGTTACGATATGAGGCAATAAAGTTACGATATGAGGCCATGAAGTTACGATATGAGACAAGCGGTGAAGGAACTGTGACCAACCACTTGGACTATCGGGGATCGAACGCCGGCCTGCAATAAGTGAGGGCGTTACCGTACTGACCGGCCCAAGCGAAGGAATATATCGGGGTCAAAGGAAATGACAGTTTCCTGATGGACCAATTTGTATTTTTCATTTTTCAAAGTTTATAACATCAATCTGTGGTCCCACCTCTGGCTGGAAGAAGGGGGACCCATAGCCTCGGAGGAAACCACACATAACGCATTAGAGGGAATGTTTAGATCCCCTCCAATACAGTTTCTGTGTGTTTTTCTCCTACCAACCCCTTTCCTTTTGATTTTTGTTTTGTGGTTATATTAAATTATAGTGGTATAGTGGTGTAGTGGTAAGACACTCGCCTGGCGTTCCGCGAGCGCTATGTCATGGGTTCGTATCCTGGCCGGGGAGGATTTACTGGGCGCAAATCCTTAACTGTAGCCTCTGTTTAACGCAACAGTAAAATGTGTACTTGGATGAAAAAACGATTCTTCGCGGCAGGGGATCGTATTCCAAGGACCTGCCCGAAACGCTACGCGTACTAGTGGCTGTACAAGAATGTAACAACTCTTGTATATATCTCAAAAAAAAAATTCTGGCTAGGCCTACGGTTTAAATTGGCTGAAATTTGGCACAGGGCCAAATTAACGACGCTCAAAACCTTACCCAGGTTCTTAAGTAATTAAAAGGATCATTTCTGAAAAGGGTCAACTTGACTGTTCATGCAAGTTACTGAAGTGTTTTCATGAACATTGTTATTAAAATCACATTTTGAAATGCTAGAGAACCATAGTTTGATATTATTGTTAACATCAGAGCTGTTGTGTAGGTCAGTCTGGTGCATTATGGGGGTCTTCTCCTCCTTTATTACGTGTAAAGTTGAGCAGTGTTGGCACAGAGCTTAGTCTACTGTGAAAGTTTCCCTGTCACACAAGTGGGTACACGGCTTCTGACTCCCAGGATCAGATTCACGAAGCAGTTACGAAAGCACTTACGAACCCGGACCCAGATTCACGAAGCAGTTACGCATGCACTTACGAACGCAGGGCCAGATTCACGAAGCAGTTACGCAAGCACTTACGAACCTGTCCGTCTTTTGTCAATCTTTGGCGGCTTTGTTTATAATTATTAAAGAGTTAATAAGCTCCGAAGCCCCAGGAGGCTGTTTATAACAATAACAACAGTTGATTGGGAAGTTTTCATGCTTGTAAACTGTTTAATAAATGTAACCAAAGCCGTCAAAGATTGAGGAAAGATGTACACGTTCATAAGTACTTACGTAACTGCTTCGTGAATCTGGTCCCTGGGGCCAGATTCACGAAACAGTTACGCAAGCACTTACGAACCTGAGAGCTTTCTCTTCCCTTAGTTCAGAGTAAGCTTTACCTTACTAGTTTTCCCTGAACAGAACCCGCCAATCGGTTAACAACATCGTACCCAATTATTGCTGAATGAACCAGGGCAATCAGCTCATGATTGGCGCCCAGTCAATCCTCCCTGGCCGGGACTCCAGCCCTAACCAAATCGCTGGCTAGGCGAGTGCGTTACCACTGTGCCACGTTGACGACTTTCGAGTTAGATGTTGCTTAGCTGTTGTCGGGTGCATTATGCTTCATGCCAGCGACAGAGCGTTTAAACTAAGGTGGTTTAATGGCATTTAAGCGAGTGAATTTGTACGCATTCTCGGACTAATGAGGATCAGCCTCGAAAGGTAATGTTGAGTCTGTGTATTTTAGGTAAAACAGTTTTATATAAGACGCTTGTCAAGTGGTGAGGCCGGGCTGCTTACGTGCCCTCTGATAGGACTAGGATGTATAGAGCCATAGAGCTGGCAATTACTAGGGAAAGTGTGTGGGTGGAGTAGGGAGGGCTGGGGATGTAGAGCTGTAGAACTGGGCGTCAGTGGCGTGCAACCCGGCCACGCTCTGTGTTAGAGTTAACTTATATTCCTCCCGCGTTCATCTCTATACACACACACACACACACACATTCTTCACTGTTGTTGTTGTTGTGGGAAGGCTAGTGATTGTATGTTGTTGTGGGAAGGCTAGTGATTGTATGTTGTTGTGGGAAGGCTAGTGATTGTATGTTGTTGTGGGAAGGCTAGTGATTGTATGTTGTTGTGGGAAGGCTAGTGATTGTATGTTGTTGTGGGAAGGCTAGTGATTGTATGAAGTATTCACTCACTGTGCTTGTGCATCAATGATCCTCTCTACCCTACTATCCTCACTCCTACAACCTTTCCAAGCCTAATACACACAAGTTCACTCCTGTACTCTTAGGCAGTGATGTGGTGGAGGCTGACTCCATACACAGTTTCAAATATAGATATGATAGAGCCCAGTAGCTCCAGAATCTGTACGCCAGTTGATTGACGGTCGAGAGGCGGGACCAAAGAGCCAAAGCTCAACCCCCGCAAGCACAAGTAGGTGAGTACCGTCTCTCGTCACCACCCCCCCCCAACTACCATCTCTCATCCACCCCACTACTCTCACTCACGTAATCTCCCCTCCCCCACCCCACTACTCTCACTCACGTAATCTCCCCTCCCCCACCCCACTACTCTTACTCACGTAATCTCCCCTCCCCCACCCCACTATAATTCCTTGTCGTATCCACTCTCCCTTCCACCACTCTATCCTATTAAACCCTCGTGATAGAGGGTTATAGAGGGTCGGAATAGTCTCTATCCTCGGGATAGAGGGTCACGCATATACCTTTTTAGGGTACAGGCGTCAGATGTGAATAATGAGAGACATGAGGGGGTTGAAGTGATGAGAAAGAGAAGTGTCTTCATATAAATGACCAAACTCTGTACAACATCTGGGTCATTCTCAACGCTAGAGACCACCATACACTTCAGAAGTGAACAGCTTCTCAAACAAGAAGATTAACATTCGTCAACCCTTAAAATCTTACGTAATATTGATTTCCCGGAAGGAACACAACAAGTGGGATATGCAGATGATGTCCTAATACAAGCTCCCACCTTGGGAAAAATTGAACAGTCCATTGAACTCCTTGGAAGGAAATGTATTGAGCTCGGTTTCACTCTCTCCACAAACAAGACGAAGGCATACTCCCATCACAAGCGGAGAGCAAATGAAGAACTGCAAATTAATGGTGTAACACTTGAATGGGTTGACCACTATCGGTATCTTGGCGTTACTGTCGGCTCTAACAAGGGGAAGAAAGAGGAGCTCAATCAACTCATAGGAACATGCAAAAGTCGACTCAGGACACTGAAAGCTATGACCTGAAATGGACATGGAGCCTCTATTGCCGTGCTTAAAATGATGTACACAGCCTATGTGCGCTCCGTCATAGACTATGCCGCACCAGTTCTGTGTACCTACTCCCAAAGCGATATAAAAAGGCTTGAAAGCATTCAAAATGAAGCCATGACAATCATTCTTGGAGTTCCAAGAACTGCCAAAACGTCCAATCTACGAGAAGAGTTGTCCCTTCCCAGTGTTAAAAGCAAAATTCAGGAGCTGAATGCTAAGCTTGCAATTAGGATAGCCAGAGATCCCCATTACAATGATATTGCTAAGAAAAAACTGAGCTCTGTGCTACTTTCAGGGGGAAACAGAAGCAAAAAATGGCATCACAGATCAGTCTGCTACCTCGAAGAGCTTCACCTGCTTGAGCAAGCCCGTGAGTTCCTGCCTGTAGAGAGGTTACCTCCCTGGGAAAATGACTCGTGCAAGATCATCATCAATGAAATGGCAACGAAAAAATCCAACATGATACCACAAGAAATGAGGCACAAGTATCTCCAGGAAATTTATAAAGAAGCCGGAGATGAACTAGATCAAATCTACACTGACGGGTCATCTAATCCTGTCAATGGCAGGGCTGGTGCAGCATACACGGTAATCAAGGATAATACTTTCCAACGCAGACATGAAGAAAAAGCACGTATTGAGAACTATGCCTCTTCAACGCAAGCAGAGCTAACTGCCATTGTTATGGCGTTAAGTTTTCTTGAACGGAACACTAATGGTGCAGTGATCTGCACCGATTTAAAAGCAGCACTGCAAAGCCTAAGTAAAAATCGGGCAGAAAATCTTGCAATAGTCGCTGAAATTAAGAGAGCTGTGAGAGTACTTACCAATCAGGGAAGAGTCATCAAGTTTCTGTGGATCCCCTCCCATGTTGGGATATGTGGGAATGAACGAGCAGATGTGCTGGCTGCTGAAGGAGACCATATTGAATACTTCATACCCAAGACTCTCCTACAAATTAGAGGTATTGTCAGGCAACATCACCGTGACAAGGTAACTGAGGAAAGGAGGATAGAAGCACAAACCAGTGAATCTGTACGATGGTACAACATGGTTGCAGCTGGCAATCCCAATCATTATGGCCGAAGAGGAGGAGGACGAGGGAGAGAATCAGTAATAGCGAGAATCACACGTCTTGGATACAAATATTCTTGGAGATATGGAATGGAAACAACAGTTGATCAGCGAAGTTGCAGAATCTGTGGTGATCCATGTACAACCCTTGTCCTGCCCTTGTCATGCCTTGTCCTGCCCTTGTCCTGCCCTTGTCCTGCCTTTGGCCTGCCCTTGTCCTGCCCTTGTCCTGCCCTTGTACAGCCCTTGTCCTGCCCTTGTACAGCCCTTGTCCTGCCCTTGTCATACCTTGTCCTGCCCTTGTCCTGCCCTTGTCCTGCCCTTGTCCTGCCCTTGTCCTGCCCTTGTCCTGCCCTTGTACAGCCCTTGTACAGCCCTTCTCCTGCCCTTGTCCTGCCCTTGTCCTGCCCTTGTACAGCCCTTGTACAGCCCTTGTCCTGCCCTTGTACAGCCCTTGTACAGCCCTTGTCCTGCCCTTGTACAACCCTTGTCCTGCCCTTGTCCTGCCTTTGTCCTGCCCTTGTCCTGCCCTTGTCCTGCCTTTGTCCTGCCCTTGTCCTGCCCTTGTACAGCCCTTGTCCTGCCCTTGTCCTGCCCTTGTCCTGCCCTTGTCCTGCCCTTGTCCTGCCCTTGTACAGCCCTTGTTCTGCCCTTGTCCTGCCCTTGTACAGCCCTTGTCCTGCCCTTGTCCTGCCCTTGTAGAGCCCTTGTCCTGCCCTTGTCCTGCCCTTGTCATACCTTGTCCTGCCTTTGGCCTGCCCTTGTCCTGCCCTTGTCCTGCCCTTGTCCTGCCCTTGTACAGCCCTTGTCCTGCCCTTGTCATACCTTGTCCTGCCCTTGTCCTGCCCTTGTCCTGCCTTTGTCCTGCTCTTGTCCTGCCCTTGTCCTGCCCTTGTCCTGCCCTTGTACAGCTCTTGTCCAGCCCTTGTCCTGCCCTTGTCCTGCCTTTGTCCTGCCCTTGTCCTGCCCTTGTCCTGCCCTTGTCCTGCCCTTGTCCTGCCCTTGTCCTGCCCTTGTACAGCTCTTGTCCAGCCCTTGTTCTGCCCTTGTCCTGCCCTTGTACAGCCCTTGTCCTGCCCTTGTCCTGCTCTTGTCCTGCCCTTGTCCTGCCCTTGTCCTGCCCTTGTCCTGCCCTTGTCCTGCCCTTGTACAGCCCTTGTCCTGCCCTTGTCATACCTTGTCCTGCCCTTGTCCTGCTCTTGTCCTGCCTTTGTCCTGCCCTTATCCTGCCCTTGTCCTGCCCTTGTCCTGCCCTTGTCCTGCCCTTGTACAGCCCTTGTCCTGCCTTTGTCCTGCCCTTGTCATGCCCTTGTCCTGCCCTTGTCCTGCCCTTGTCCTGCCCTTGTACAGCCCTTGTCCTGCCCTTGTCCTGCCCTTGTACAGCCCTTGTCCTGCCCTTGTCCTGCCCTTGTACAGCCCTTGTCCTGCCCTTGTCCTGCCCTTGTCCTGCCCTTGTCCTGCTCTTGTCCTGCCTTTGTCCTGCCCTTGTCCTGCCCTTGTCATGCCCTTGTCCTGCCCTTGTTATGCCCTTGTCCTGCCCTTGTCCTGCCCTTGTCCTGCCCAGTCCTCCACTTGTGCAGGTCAATGCCCTCACCCCCTAGCTCGTCGCTCTTCTAGAAATATAACTAAAGCTTTATCAATCTCTCCTCATACGGGAGGTTTGTAATTTGTGGGATTAACTTGATCATCCGTCGCTGAATGAGTTCTAGTACATTTGTGTCCATGCTATAGCATGGTGACCAAAACTGAACGTTACTGTCATGCCCTTCATGCAGGTCGGCGTTCAATCCCCGACCGTCCAAGTGGTTGAGCACCATTCCTTACCCCCGTCCCATCCCAAATCCTTATCCTGACCCCCTTGTTAAATGGGGGCTAACAAGAGTAATGTTATTCTTCAGATACAACTGAAGAATAACATTAATTGTTTTGAGAAAATCAGTAGGCGTCGTGGGGAGGATTCGGCACAATGCGTGCGAGCAGCCTCGTTAAACAGCCTAGTTAACTAGTCCAGTAACCAGGAAGCCTGGTCAGGGACCGGGCCGTAGGGACGTTGAGCCCCGGAATCAACGCAAGGTAGTTGTTTCATTGCTGACGCTTTAAGAAATAAGTCCAAGTGTCCTATTTGCCTTATTCCGGACGTGTATGCATTAATAATTTTGTGTTAAATTTCTACCAATGATACTACTTGTGAAGGAGGAAATGTATATGTTATCTCTCAGAATGTTTTGTAATATGTTTATGGTTTGTGATGTGTGTCTATGTATGTATTAACACGATGTACTGAACGGGGTGAGAATAGCTTGAGGTACCTCATCCCTTTGTGTGTATTTTGACATCAATAAACTTATTTCAATTTCAATTACCAATGATGACCCGAAATTTTTTTAGCAACCAGACTAAATAATTATAATATTATCCAGCTCATATAGTACAACTTTGTTATCATTATCTGGATCATACCTGGAGAAGGTTCTGGGAGTTGTTCTACTCTCCGAGCCCGGCCCGAGGCCACGCTCGACTTGTGATAACTTGGTCCATCCGGCTGTTGCTTGGAGCGGCCCGCAGGCCCACGTATCCACCACAGCCCGATTGGTTCAGCATTTCTTGCAAGAACTTGTCTATGTGCCTCTTGAATACATCCACCTTCGTTCCGGCAATATTGCTAATGCTTGCTGGGAGGGTTTTGATCAGCCGCGGATCTCTGATGTTCAGTGTTCTCTGATTGTGCCTATGGCACCTCTACTCCTCACTGGTTCTATTCTGTATTTCCTTCCATATTTTTCGCTCCAGTACCTAGCCTCAGAGCATTTCGTTCGTCAGCATTGAACGGCATCTGCCAATCTTTCGTCCATTTCAAAGATTTTTCACCCCTGTGTGTATTCATCTAGTTGTGCTTGCAGGGGTTGAGCTCTCCTCTTTCGGCCTGCCTCTCAACTGTCAATCAACTGTTACTAACTACTACCAACTAATTTTTTCACACACACACACACACACACACACACACACACACACACACACACACACACACACACACACACACACACACACACACACACACACCCATATCCCACACACTCCATACCTGAAGCCCATATCAAGAGGATAACATCAGCGGCATACGCCAGGTTGGCCAACATGAGAACGGCATTTAGAAACTTGTGTACGGAATCATTTAGAACTTTGTATACCACATAAGTCAGACCAACCCTGGAGTATGCGGCTCCAGCATGGAGTCCATATCTAGTCAAGGATAAGACTAAACTGGAAATGGTTCAAAGGTTTGCCACCAGACTAGTACCCGAGCTGAGAGGTATGAGCTACGAGGAGAGACTACGGGAATTAAACCTCACTTCGTTGGAAGACAGAAGAGTTAGGGGGGACATCAGCCTCCACCACATCACTGCCTAATGCATTCCATCTGTTAACTACTCTGACACTGAAAAAGTTCCTTCTAACGTCCCTGTGGCTCATGTGGGTACTCAGTTTCCACCTGTGTCCCCTTGTTCGCGTACCACCCGTGTTAAATAGTTTATCCTTGTCTACCTTGTCAATACCCCTGAGGATTCTGTAGGTAGGATTTTACCCCTGAGGATTTTTGTTTGTATTTTGTAGGTAGTAATCATGTCTCCCCCTTACTCTTCTGTCTTCAAGTGTCGTAAGGTGCATCTCTCGCAGCCTTTCCTCATAACTCATGCCTCTCAGTTCTGGGACTAGTCTAGTGGCATACCTCTGAACTTTTTCCAGCTTCGTCTTGTGCTTGACAAGGTACGGGGTCCATGCTGGGGCCGCATACTCCAGTGTGTGTGTGTGTGTGTGTGTGTGTGTGTGTGTGTGTGTGTGTGTGTGTGTGTGTGTGTGTGTGTGTGTGTGTGTGTGTGTGTGTGTATTCACTTGTATTTTACGGGGGTTGAGCTTTGCTCTTTCGGCCCGCCTCTCAACTGTCAATCAACTGTTTTACTAACTACACTAACTACTAGATTTTTTTTTGTTTTTTTTCACACCACACACACACACACACACCCCAGGAAGCAGCCCGTGACAGCTGACTAACTCCCAGGTACCTATTTACTGCTAGGTAACAGGGGCATTCAGGGTGAAAGAAACTGCCCATTTGTTTCTGCCGGGTGCGGGAATCGAACCCGCGCCACAGAATTACGAATCCTGCTCGCTATCCACCAGGCTACCTGGCCCCCTGTGTGTGTGTGTGTGTGTGTGTGTGTGTGTGTGTGTGTGTGTGTGTGTGTGCGCGTGCGTGCGTGTGTGCGTGCGTGCGTTTTATCTCTTGGCTTTATTTTGTGGGTGGAAGAGGGGAAGGGTGAGGAGCGGCGTGTTAGGTGAGCGTGACAAGAGTGTAGGATGGAGAAGGTGGCCAGGGAGGCGGACACCTGGGTATACCAGCACCCAGTTGAGTCACGTTGGACGTCTACCACTAATACCCGCCACCATTGTGCCCCTGCGTGTGCCCGTCTCCAGTTGCCCGCTGATAACTGCCAGTGGTTTGGGGAGGTGGTGTTAGTTACACTGCTCACGGCTTCTGGCTCTGGCTGGCTGTCTTAATACCTGCCTCTCTTCCCTCTTCTGCTTCCTCACGAGTACCGTAACTGGGGTGTAGTTGGTGGGCCAACTACTCCTCTTACAAATTGCGTCGCTTTTTGCTCGTATGCGCACTCAGGCTAATAAAACACTTGATTCAAAATGGAATCGGCTCCCGAAAGTAATGTACTGTCCCGTTTTCTGTTTTTGGGTCCTCTGGCTTAGGCTGCTAAGAGAGGAAACCTTCAATTAACGCTTTTCATGACATTAGTGTGTGTGTGTGTGTGTGTGTGTGTGTGTGTGTGTGTGTGTGTGTGTGTGTGTGTGTATGTGTGTGTGTGTGTGTGTGTGTGTGTGTGTGTGGTGTGTGTGTGTGTGTGTGTGTGTGTGTGTGTGTGTGCGTGCGAGAGAGAGAGAGAGAAAGAGAGAGAGAAGAGAGAGAG
>WNGS01066681.1:332371-357587 GCA_020271785.1 Procambarus virginalis | reverse complement strand
GATTTATTTGGTTGACCTGTTACTCCTTTGGTCCTGTTTGACAGATAAATAGTAATCCACCGTCCTACTTTACCGTATTACCATTACTCATTTGTATCACCCGATACATTTTGGGCCTTTGCGAATCCAGTGTATACACACATCTGCATTCTGTTTTCTTCTAATGCCTCAGTGATTTTCATTGTAGTGCGTCAGTAGCTGTGAGAGGCACGATCTTCCGCTCGAAATCCATGTTGGCCTGGGTTGTGAAGGTCATTGGTCTCCATGAAATTGGTGACCTGACTCCTAATCACTCTCTCAAATACTTTTATATGTGCGGACGTTAGTGCAACTGGTCTATAATTCTTTGCCAATGCTTGCTCCCCCTTGTGTAGAGGGGCTATGTCTGCTACTTTAAGTGCATTGGTATCTCCCCCGTGTCCAAGTCTCTTCCTCCACACTATACTGACTGCCTGTGCTACGGCACTTTGCATTTCTTTTTGCAAGTCCATAAGTTCTACTTCTTCCAGGCGTTCCTCTACTTCCCACTTTGCATTGTAAATGTGTGGGCACGTCTGTGGTGGAAAATAATAATAAAAACTCCCCGAACCTGGGGCCAATCGCGTCCAAGCAGCCTGGTTGGCCAGACCAACAATCAGGAAGCGGTGTCAGAGACCGGGCCGCGGGGTCGATGATCCCAGAAACAAGATCAGGTAGAGTACGTACATAAGAGGGATCACAGAGACACGTACGGCACGCGTAACACCATAAAGCACCTACCTTGAGGTTACCTTGAGGTGCTTCCGGGACTTAGCGTCACCCGCGGCTCGGTCGTCGACCAGGCCTCCTGGTTGCTGGACTGGTCAACCAGGCTGTTGGACGTGGCTGCTTGCAGCCTGACGTATGAGTCACAGCCTGGTTGATCAGGTATCCTTTGGTAGGTGCTTATCCAGTTCTCTCTTGAACACTGTTAGGGGTCGGCCAGTTATGCCCCTTATGTGTAGTGGAAGCGCGTTGAACAGTCTCGGGCCTCTGATGTTGATAGAGTTCTCTCTCAGAGTACCTGTTGCACCTCTGTACCTCAACGGTTGTATTCTGCACATCCTGCCATGTCTTCTGGTCACCTAAACTACTGGGATCGTCTCAAAACTCTGCAGAAGGTTCTATTCTGTAAAGAAAATGCAGAATAGAACCAGTGAAGAGCAGAGGTGCCATAGTCACAATCAGGGAACACTGTATAAACATCAGAGGTCCGCGGTTGTTCATCGTCTCCCAGCGAGCATAACAATATTGCTGGAACAAAAGTGGAAGTCTTCGATAAGAACTTAGATAAGTTATTACAGGAAGTGCCGGACCAACCGGGCTGTGGTGGGTATGTGGGCCTGCAGGCCGCTCCAAGCAACAGCCTGGTGGACCAAGCTCTCACAAGTCAGCCTGGCCTCGGGCCGGGCTTGGGGAGTAGAAGAACTCCCAGAACCCCATCAACCAGGTATCAATCAACAACCTGCTGGACGAAGTTATCACAAGTAAAGTGTCTCCTTCGGGCCGGGCTTGGTGGGAAGACCATCTCCCAGAACCTGCTTGATGCCTGCTTCTCCAGGTTGGTTATAGCAGGCGGTCGCCTGTGGGTGGTGGTCGCTGGTGTTCGGGTGTGACGGTCGCTGGTGTTCGGGTGGTGGTCGTTGGTGTTCGGGTGGCGGTTGCTGGTGTTCGGGTGGCGGTTGCTGGTGTTCGGGTGTGACGGTCGCTGGTGTTCGGGTGGCGGTTGCTGGTGTTCGGGTGGCGGTTGCTGGTGTTCGGGTGTGACGGTCGCTGGTGTTCGGGTGGCGGTTGCTGGTGTTCGGGTGTGACGGTCGCTGGTGTTCGGGTGACGGTTGCTGGTGTTCGGGTGTGACGGTCGCTGGTGTTCGGGTGGCGGTTGCTGGTGTTCGGGTGGCGGTTGCTGGTGTTCGGGTGTGACGGTCGCTGGTGTTCGGGTGTGACGGTTGCTGGTGTTCGGGTGACGGTTGCTGGTGTTCGGGTGTGACGGTCGCTGGTGTTCGGGTGTGACGGTCGCTGGTGTTCGGGTGTGACGGTCGCTGGTGTTCGGGTGTGACGGTCGCTGGTGTTCGGGTGTGACGGTCGCTGGTGTTCGGGTGTGACGGTCGCTGGTGTTCGGGTGACGGTTGCTGGTGTTCGGGTGTGACGGTCGCTGGTGTTCGGGTGTGACGGTCGCTGGTGTTCGAGTGACGGTTGCTGGTGTTCGGGTGTGACGGTCGCTGGTGTTCGGGTGACGGTTGCTGGTGTTCGAGTGACGGTTGCTGGTGTTCGAGTGACGGTTGCTGGTGTTCGGGTGTGACGGTTGCTGGTGTTCGGGTTATGGTTGCTAGTATTCGGGTGACGGTTGCTGGAGTTCGGGTGACGGTTGTTGGTGTTCGGGTGACGGTTGCTGGTGTTCGGGTGACGGTTGCTGGTGTTCGGGTGACGGTTGCTGGAATTCGGGTGACGGTTGCTGGTGTTCGGGTGACGGTTGCTGGTGTTCGGGTGACGGTTGCTGGTGTTCGGGTGACGGTTGCTGGTGTTCGGGTGACGGTTGCTGGTGTTCGGGTGACGGTTGCTGGTGTTCGGGTGACGGTTGCTGGTGTTCGGGTGACGGTTGTTGGTGTTCGGGTGACGGTTGCTGGTGTTCGGGTGACGGTTGCTGGTGTTCGGGTGACGGTTGCTGGAATTCGGGGTGACGGTTGCTGGTGTTCGGGTGACGGTTGCTGGTGTTCGGGTGACGGTTGCTGGAATTCGGGGTGACGGTTGCTGGTGTTCGGGTGACGGTTGCTGGTGTTCGGGTGACGGTTGCTGGTGTTCGGGTGACGGTTGCTGGAGTTCGGGGTGACGGTTGCTGGTGTTCGGGTGTGACGGTCGCTGGAGTTCGGGTGACGGTTGCTGGTGTTCGGGTGACGGTTTCTGGTGTTCGGGTGACGGTTGCTTGAAGCACCGTGGCAGCTGTGTTATGGTGTGTTTGGAGCAGGTTGGGCGATGGTGGCGTATTGATCCTGCCTCCCTCCCTCTCTCTCCTTCCTTAGTCCCTCCCTCTCTCTCCTTCCTTAGTCCCTCCCTCTCCCTCCCACAAACATACTTCTCCCGTCTCTTCGCTCTTCTTCCTTTCATTACCCTCCTCCTTCCTCCTCTCTTGCATTCTTCCGTGTCTCACGTTGTATGCTCTCAAGGCACGGGCCCAGCCTCGCACCGGGAGGCTGTCGTAATAACTCTCCTCTTTACCATGAATGACGCCATGTGTTTATTGTGATATATTATTGCAAATATTATTACAATGATGTGCGCGTGTAATTGTGTATGGAGGCAGGGCGGCTCTTCCCCGCGACCGGTCAGATCCTCTTCTCCGCTCTCTCTCTTATTGGTGTTACTGTCTTCAGTTAGGGTGTATGTTAAGTTGGGTTACTGTTAATTTAGGCTAGGTATGGTAGGCCAGGGTTCATGGTAGCCTTAGGCTAGGTATGGTAGGCAGGGTTCATGGTAGCCTTAGGCTAGGTATGGTAGGTCATGGTTCATGGTAGCCTTAGGCTAGGTATGGTAGGCCAGGGTTCATGGTAGCCTTAGGCTAGGTATGGTAGGCCAGGGTTCATGGTACCTTAGGCTAGGTATGGTAGGTCATGGTTTCATGGTAGCCTTAGGCTAGGTATGGTAGGCCAGGTTCATGGTAGCCTTAGGCTAGGTATGGTAGGCCAGGGTTCATGGTAGCCTTAGGCTAGGTATGGTAGGCCAGGGTTCATGGTAGCCTTAGGCTAGGTATGGTAGGCCAGGGTTCATGGTAGCCTTAGGCTAGTATGGTAGGTCATGGTCATGGTAGCCTTAGGCTAGGTATGGTAGGCCAGGGTTCATGGTAGCCTTAGGCTAGGTTGGTAGGCCAGGGTTCATGGTAGCCTTAGGCTAGGTATGGTAGGTCATGGTTCATGGTAGCATTAGGCTAGGTATGGTAGGCCAGGGTTCATGGTAGCATTAGGCTAGGTATGGTAGGCCAGGGTTCATGGTAGCATTAGGCTAGGTATGGTAGGTCATGGTTCATGGTAGCCTTAGGCTAGGTATGGTAGGCCAGGGTTCATGGTAGCCTTAGGCTAGGTATGGTAGGTCATGGTTCATGGTAGCCTTAGGCTAGGTATGGTAGGCCAGGGTTCATGGTAGCATTAGGCTAGGTATGGTAGGTCAGGGTTCATGGTAGCATTAGGCTAGGTATGGTAGGTCCATGGTTCATGTAGCCTTGGTAACAATACCACAGGCTACCACGATGGTCTGTGTAACAATACCACAGACCATCGTGACATTCATAGCCTTCTCTAGGAGTCACTCACCCACAGTAGCATGAACGACTACCACCGAATATTTTATGTATGTTAAATGTCTACATTTATGCAATGAGGTTGATATTAGCTTCTATCCGAGTGTTAATGTAATATTTTGGTAAAACACGGTGGTGCTTGACAGAGCACTGGCATATCTAGCAGTGACTGTTTTCCATATCACTGCATGTGGTTTAGCCATGAAGCGAGAGCTATGACGTTATGCATAAGGGAGGTCAATGTGACTGGGCGGCAGATGTCACTTTGGTTGTTTGATATCACAGAGTGAAGATGCTGGGGCCGTGGAAACCTTCGAGCATTCCCGGTATGTTTATGGGACCGGGAAGGAGGACGGAATCTAAGTTTTGAGCAGCGGCGATCACTAGTGAAATAGGGAATATCGTAGGACCCACTCACACGCCAGACTTATGCATGACTAGCAGAAAGTTGAGAGTTCTCTGCTACAGGACTTACTGCTCTGTGACGGTGGTTGATGTACACAATGTTGACCCGTTTATTGGTCGTTTCTTAAGTTGAGCAAGAAAGTCGTCCAGAGCCTGGAGGAGCAGTGTGGATTACTTTACATGTCTTTACTGCATTGTTCACAGTAGTTATCCGACCGTGTGAGTACCTAGACGAGTGGTCGAACTCACAGTTTAGTAGAAGCCCATTTTATGCTGGGAATAATCATGCAAGAGAAACACTACCGTTTGTCAAGTTAACTTTTCACACTAACCTACAACTGTTTGTGATTATGCTGCATCACTGATTTTCATCTCAACATTAGGAGTCAGACACAGTGGAACTGGACATCCACTATGTATTTGAAAAGAGAATTACAGTAATGAAATAGGATAGACCTCGTGAGCTCCTGTGTTATTAAACAGGTGTATGTCATTGATTTTGGAGAAGGTGCAGCGGTGGCACACCAGCCTCCCGTCCTCTGTGTTGCTGTGAGTCCAAATGCATTGGAATTTTTCTCGTGTGAATGTTTCCTGAGTTGTAATCTCATTCATGTTTATGAACATTACGTTGAAGTGCACCTCATTTTGTGCATTATCACTCGTTCAGTGTCATGTCAAGCACACCATGCTTGTGGGAAGCTGAAGTGTTGGTGGGGTGTGGTCTCGGGGTGATGGGGCTGGAGGGCCGTTAGCTAGAAGGGTCTGGTGGGCTTGTTAGTGATAGCAAAGCAAGGGGAATTAGGGGCTGGAAAGGGCATCATGGTGAGTGAGCTGGGTGTGGGATTGTGAGTGTGCTGGGTGTGGGATGGTGAGTGTGCTGGGTGTGGGATGGTGAGTGTGCTGGTGTGGGGTGGTGAGTGTGCTGGGTGTGGGATGGTGAGTGGCTGGGTGTGGGATGGTGAGTGAGCTGGGTGTGGGATGGTGAGTGAGCTGGGTGTGGGATGGTGAGTGTGCTGGGTGTGGGATGGTGAGTGTGCTGGTGTGGGATGGTGAGTGTGCTGGGTGTGGGATGGTGAGTGAGCTGGGTGTGGGATGGTGAGGTGCTGGGTGTGGATGTGAGTGTGCTGGGTGTGGGATGGTGAGTGAGCTGGGTGTGGGATGGTGAGTGTGCTGGGTGTGGGATGGTGAGTGGCTGGGTGTGGGATGGTGAGTGAGCTGGGTGTGGGATGGTGAGTGTGCTGGGTGTGGGATGGTGAGTGTGCTGGGTGTGGGATGGAGTGTGCTGGGTGTGGGATGGTGATGTGCTGGTGTGGGATGGTGAGTGAGCTGGGTGTGGGATGGTGAGTGTGCTGGTGTGGGATGGTGAGTGTGCTGGGTGTGGGATGGTGAGTGTGCTGGGTGTGGGATGGTGAGTGTGCTGGGTGTGGGATGGTGAGTGNATATCACATCAGCATTCTGTTTTTCTTCTAATGCCCAGTGACTTTGTCGTAGTGCTCAAGTACCTGTGAGAGGCACGATCTTCCCGCTCGAAATACATGTTGGCCTGGGTTGTGAAGGTCATTGATCTCCATGAAATTGGTGACCTGACTCCTAATCACTCTCTCAAATACTTTATTATGTGCGATGTTAGTGCAACTGGTCTATAATTCTTTGCCAATGCTTTGCTCCCTCCCTTGTGTAGAGGGGTTATGTCTGCTACTTTAAGTGCATCTGGTACATCTTAAGTGCATCAACCGCACCAAATATTTCACACTTAAGACTTCATGGAAATTGCATGGAGACGATCGCTAGAAATGGTAATATTTCTTAAATAATTTAAGTTCGGCTGACCCCAACCATCCTATAACCTCCCCGTACCCCAGACCATCCCCGCTGCAAAGTTGGGAGATGCTAGTCCTCAGCGTTGAGCCTCCAACGTCGGCCAAACAGACAGACATTCTCTCATAGTATAGATAAAATATACTGTGTATTGATTTTACATGATTTTATATTGTACATGATTTTGTTTCTCGTTTACATAAATTTCACCACAACAGAAGAGAGACTGCCACAAGATTTGTTATTTAGTGCATCATCAGAGGTCAGAGGTCATCAGTTGTATAATACACGGGAGGCAGCTGGTCAGTCGGGTCACATAAGTGATGACTGACTACAAGTGTGCGAACCTTTGAAGCTCACCGAACCTCTCGAGACCCATGCCTATTAGTCCTAGGAGGCGTCAGTTTCGCGGTGCTTTCAATTTCATAACACGGGAATTATGCCGTTGTCGTCGATAACGTCAAAATCGGGCATTAAATGGGAGGACAGGCTGTTGACTAAATATCATTGTTTATTGCTAAACACCTTAATGACTTGGGTATTATGTGTATACTACCACTAACGTACCTGGCTTGTACCTGGATGGGGTTCTGGGAGTTCTTCCACTCCCCAAGCCCTGCCAGCGACCAGGCTTGACTTGTGAGAGCTTGGTCTAACAGGCTGTTGGACTGTGCGGGATGCAGGAAAGGTGTGTGTGGGGGGGGGGGGGAATTATCAGGGGAAAGCGCCAAGCCATTACGACTATATAGCACTTGGAAGTGGTCAAGATAAGGATTTGGGATGGGACGGGGGTGGGGGGGATGATGCCCAACCACTTGGACGGTCGGGGATTGAACCCCGACCTGCATGAAGCGAGACTGTCCGGCCCATATGATTGGGTAGGGGTCAAGAGGGCGATATGGGGATGAGGGGGGAGAGAAAGACCCAGATGTAGCCTGGTACCCCATTATATATACTGTTGGTATTCTAGCGTCTTCCTTACGGGCTATTCATGCCCGTGCCACCTCTTGGGTGTCTTAATCTTCATCAGTCAGTCTAGCGTCTTCCCTCACTTTTTCTCTAGCCTTCCCTTCACTTGCTCGTTACTGGTTACTAAGTATCTGGTATGAGGCCCCCTCAAGTGTCTCTCTCTCAAGTGTCACCCAATTTTTATCCTGGACTTTCACCTCGCCAGGGAGCCGCAGATAAGATAAAATAAAACACAATATCCTTCTTTCACCACCTCTGCTACTAACGCCAGCGGAGCACACGCTGGAGAGTCACCTGGTAATGAACTTAAATACGGAGAAGGGGCTCAACGTCATACTATTGGGCAATGGGCTCAGAACTGGCCCATTGTCATGAGTACACACCCTGAGCCACTGTGACTTATCCTCTCTCTTCTAGTCTTAGTGCGACCTCCTTCTAGTTCCCCCTTTTTGTTTTCTGTGTTCTGTCGTCCGGCTTGAGATTATTTATCTCTCCTCTTAAAAATTCTCACCAGGGCTGTGGTGGGTATGTGGCTCTGCGGGCCGCTCCAAGCAACAGCCTGGTGGATCAAACTCTCACAAGTCGAGCCTGGCCTCGGGCCGGGCTTGGGGAGTAGAAGAACTCCCAGAACTCCATCAACCAGGTACCAGGTATCAACCAGGACAAGGCCAAACACGCTAGTCTAACAGACAAACATTTATTACAAACAATAAAGAATAACCTGGTAATATCAGGTAATGGTTCTACAAAAATATCATCACTCTTCCCTATGAACCACGTGACAGTCACCATGTGATTGTCTCTGCTAGGCTGCTGCTGCTGCCTGCTCCTCTCCAGCACCCAGTGCGCCTCAGTCACCTCGCCGTCTGGGCCAGGCTTCGCACATGAAACTTAACACTATCCACAAAAATATCAACACTCACCTTGCATTGCGTCAGGCATACTACATGACTCCATCCACCTCTTAAGCATAAATTGTTGCCTTCACAATCGGTATACTCTCGCTACACAAGTCTGCTCTACGGTGATTGATCTTCCTGGGAATTACTACTGGGACCACCCATCACTGGGTCCTCTAATTAAGTAGATCCTCTTCTATATCTTCTATTCTAGCAGCTTCTTCTATATCACTGCTACATCACTTAATGACAAATAGTGTCCACTATGTACCACTGCTGATACAACTCTGGACGAACAACGTCCCTCATACATGAACCTGTAATTACATTACCACAAAATAGTAAACTATTTCCTCCCATCGAAACACAAATAATGTGAATTAAACAAAATTCTCCTCACAATTTCACATTCCACATGCCGGCCTCTACTGTAGGGGGTATTCCCCTACCTGGACGAGTCCACACCGAAAATCTCCGTCCACCTGAGGGCTCTTCCCCTGAGTCAGCCCCTGATATGTGGGCCTGCGGGCCGCTCCAAGCAACAGCCTGGTGGACCAAACTCTCACAAGTCAAGCCTGGCCTCGGGCCGAGCTTGGGGAGTAGAAGAATTTCCAGAACCCCATCAAACTTGTCCGAGGGAGCTTGCGTCGCTACCGCCTTCATGATATCAATTCACCCTATCATTATATCACTTCATTATCTCCACAAACTTTCTAATCTACATTCATATACATAATACAAGGTGTCTGGGCACACGATCTCACTGCATCAAGCAACATGTGGCAGTATACTAAGCTTTTACCACAAAATATGGTAACAGCGACGCGCGTCGCACGACGTCCAAATATGGTGCTCTATTAAGTCGCCCACTCAATTGTCTTTTGACCTGCCACTAATCGGCTCCTCTCCATCTTGACTTGCGTGAGAAGGGCCACGACACAGGTGCCAATCAGTACACCTGCCCACACACTCCTCTTGTGGGATTCACCACCGTGGTTCCTCAGGGCACCTCCGCCCAACTGGCTTCAGGTCGCCCCGACTCGTTTTATTATTATTAACATCTTTATTGACAACATTTAATTACAATTTTGCCTAATCTGAGAAATTCAATTAAGTCTTATTAGAGTGAGGATAATGCTGGTATTCACTGTCACGCAGGACAGAGGGTCATACACAAGACAATAGATCTAAACTGTAGGCTGAAGCACACACACATACACACACACACACACACACACACACACACACACACACACACACACACACACCACACACACCCACACACACACACACATAGGGGCTCCAGCATGGAGTCCCTATCTAGTCAAGCATAAGACTAAACTGGAAAGGTTCAAAGGTTTGCCACCAGACTAGTACCCGAGCTGAGAGGTATGAGCTACGAGGAGCGACTGCAGGAATTAAACCTCACTTCGTTGGAAGACAGAAGAGTTAGGGGGACATGATCACCACATTCAGATTCTCAGGGGAATCGACAGGGTTGATAAAGACAGGCTGTTTAACACAAGGGGCACACGCACTAGGGGACACAGGTGGAAACTGAGTGCCCAAATGAGCCACAGAGATATTAGAAAGAACTTTTTTAGTGTCAGAGTGGTTGACAAATGGAATGCATTAGGAAGCGATGTGGTGGAGGCTGACTCCATACACAGTTTCAAGTGTAGATATGATAGAGCCCAATAGGCTCAGGAAACTGTACACCTGTTGATTGACGGTTGAGAGGCGGGACCAAAGAGCCAGAGCTCAACCCCCGCAAGCACAACTAGGTGAGTACAACTAGGTGAGTACATATATAATATATATATATATATATATATATATATATATATATATATATATATATATATAACTGAAAACTCACACCCCAGAAGTGACTCGAACCCATACTCCCAGGAGCAACGCAACTGGTATGTACAGGGATGCCTTAAACCACTTGACCATCACGACCGGACAAAAGGAAGTGATAGCCTGAGCTATATGAACCACTTCCCCGCCGGCACCTGGATGGTTATCTTGGGCATAGCATTTTATCAAATCACCTCTTTTTGAGGGCAACACGTGAGGAACACAAATGCAAACAAGCCTGAATGGTCCCCAGGACTAGATACAACTGAAAACTCACACCCCAGAAGTGACTCGAACCCATACTCCCAGGAGCAACGCAACTGGTATGTACAGGGATGCCTTAAACCACTTGACCATCACGACCGGACAAAAGGAAGTGATAGCCTGAGCTATATGAACCACTTCCCCGCCGGCACCTGGATGGTTATCTTGGGCATAGCATTTTATCAAATCACCTCTTTTTTGAGGGCAACACGTGAGGAACACAAATGCAAACAAGCCTGAATGGTCCCCAGGACTAGATACAACTGAAAACTCACACCCCAGAAGTGACTCGAACCCATACTCCCAGGAGCAACGCAACTGGTATGTACAGGGATGCCTTAAACCACTTGACCATCACGACCGGACAAAAGGAAGTGATAGCCTGAGCTATATGAACCACTTCCCCGCCGGCACCTGGATGGTTATCTTGGGCATAGCATTTTATCAAATCACCTCTTTTTTGAGGGCAACACGTGAGGAACACAAATGCAAACAAGCCTGAATGGTCCCCAGGACTAGATACAACTGAAAACTCACACCCCAGAAGTGACTCGAACCCATACTCCCAGGATTCCCATATAGCTCAGGCTATCACTTCCTTTTGTCCGGTCGTGATGGTCAAGTGGTTTAAGGCATCCCTGTACATACCAGTTGCGTTGCTCCTGGGAGTATGGGTTCGAGTCACTTCTGGGGTGTGAGTTTTCAGTTGTATCTAGTCCTGGGGACCATTCAGGCTTGTTTGCATTTGTGTTCCTCACGTGTTGCCCTCAAAAAAGAGGTGATTTGATAAAATGCTATGCCCAAGATAACCATCCAGGTGCCGGCGGGGAAGTGGTTCATATAGCTCAGGCTATCACTTCCTTTTGTCCGGTCGTGATGGTCAAGTGGTTTAAGGCATCCCTGTACATACCAGTTGCGTTGCTCCTGGGAGTATGGGTTCGAGTCACTTCTGGGGTGTGAGTTTTCAGTTGTATCTAGTCCTGGGGACCATTCAGGCTTGTTTGCATATATATATATATATATATATATATATATATATATATATATATATATATATATATAACTGAAAACTCACACCCCAGAAGTGACTCGAACCCATACTCCCAGGAGCAACGCAACTGGTATGTACAGGGATGCCTTAAACCACTTGACCATCACGACCGGACATAAGGAAGTGATAGCCGAGGCTATATGAACCACTTCCCCGCCGGCACCTGGATGGTTATCTTGGGCATAGCATTTTATCAAATCACCTCATTTTTTGGGGCAACACGTGAGGAACACAAATGCAAACAAGCCTGAATGGTCGTGATGGTCAAGTGTTTAAGGCATCCCTGTACATACCAGTTGCGTTGCTCCTGGGAGTATGGGTTCGAGTCACTTCTGGGGTGTGAGTTTTCAGTTGTATCTAGTCCTGGGGACCATTCAGGCTTGTTTGCATATATATATATATATCATGGATACAATTAATATTTCAGTGTACGAATATTTAAATACAACTTTCCATTATGCCTCTACTCATTGTCACTATTAAAGAGATACGTCACCAATCGTCCTCCCACACCTTCCTCACGCTTCACTCACGAAGCTCCTCATAAAGTCTTCTTAAACCACAAATATCTTTCTTCCTCTGGAGCGACGACGTGCGTCTTTCTCTTCAGACTTCCTCACAAGTGACGTCTTAAGATCTGTGCACACGACATGCTCCCGCGATGACTCATTTGTGCACACGGGACGTCGCACACAGTCGACCTCTCACTTCCAAGTTTTATCAAAGATGCTCATCCGTGACGTATCTCCTCCTTGGTTATATTTAATGACGGTTGCTTGCACTATTTCTTTTCTGTGACTGCTGACACTGGCCAGGTTGGGCATAACTGTGAGTGTGGGGCAGACCTACATCATGAGGCTACATGGGGGTTCATAACACTGGTCACCGGATGGTAAATACGCTCTCTAATTGTCAAATTCCTGTCCACTTGACCTTTGGTGGCTCGCCACTTGACGGCTCTCCTTGCTGGCCACTTGATCCCCGCCCCTCTCCTCCTGCCGGTCGCCGTCACCCCCCCCCCCCTTAACAATATCTGGTTACCTGCTCTCCTTCACTCTTGCCCCTCCCCTCCTGCCCCCTTCCCTTCCTCCCTCTCCGGTGGTTCTTCTCCCCCCTCCACTCCCTCCTCTCTCTCTCTCTCTCTCCTCTCTCTCTCTCTCTCTCTCTCTCTCTCTCTCTCTCTCTCTCTCTCTCTCTCTCTCTCTCTCTCTCTCTCTCTCACCACCAGTACAAGGGAGAGTGGGGAGGGAGAGATGTGTTTGGCCACGCTCCGTTAAAATCTGGAAATGTTCCTGGTGTCTCTAGGGTTACAGCCATGGAACACTGATCACAGTCATCTTAGTTAGGGTAGTTCATTTATTCTGCACCCCATACCCATCTTGTGGGCGGTAGTGGAAAGGGTTACAGAGGCACATAATGGGCTCAGGGACTGAACCCCACAATTCATATAACTAAGCAAGTAACACTCTTGATGAGATACTTACAAAATTTAATGCACATCGTCACATGAGCAATGGGCTCGAGACCGATCACAAGTACAGTTTCTATTTTAAGTAACTGGCATATGTGGAGAGCTAGTGTCACAATTGATATGTTTGTCCTGCACACCGCCCCCCCATCTAATGGGCAGTGGTGGATAGGGTATAATCATTCAGGTATTACCTACAGTTAGCAAACTGGGGATATTTGGCCAAGACTTCTGGCAGCAGATCATTTTTAATGAAATATTTATCAACCAGGAGGCCTGGTCGATGACCGGGCCGCGGGGACGATAAGCCCCGGAAGCACCTCAAGGTATCCTCAAGGTAAGGACCTGGGACAACACGGGTAAACTGTACATCCCACTGGGACTACCTTCCTCTACTATACATACTATGAGTACCTCCACATAAAGTTTGAGCATATAAATAGAAATATATACATAATATATTATAAATAGTAAAATACTCAGGACAGCAAAAAAATTAAATACTAATCCACCACATATTATGGTGGATATGTGGGTCACTCCAATCAACAGCCTGGTGGACCAAGCTCTCACAAGTCAACCCTGGCCTCAGGCGGGGTTGAGGAGTAGAAGAACTCCCAGAACCCTATCAAGCAGGTATCAAGCAAGGGATACACACGGTGAAGCACAAATACAATACAATACATCAGACAATGGGGGTATGTGGCAAGTGTTTGGAAGCGTTTAGGACTGCAGGCGTCAAGTGTTGCATCTCTAACACAAGAGTTCACCTGAGCTGTGCACAATTATCTACATCATGCACAAACAGACAAGGAATATGTTTGTAACAATGACAGGTTAATATGGGAAAACATAACTCAACTGATGAATGACATGCCTGAGGCACACACATTAACATTCACAGAAAAGCTAACAACGATATATGCGGATTGTGAAAAAAACAACACTGGACAATGACCAAAACTCAGGAACTGGTAGTTTAGAGAAGCACAGCAGTAGTGTGGAGGGAGAGGGTATCGTGGTACAGAGCAGCAGCAATATTGCAGAGCCAGGTATTATTAACAATGACAGCAACAGTGGGAAAGAATTCATTCACGAAGAACTTAAGACAAAAAACAGAGATGGCTCCATTAAAGATGTGGCCAAGACAACCACAGGTATAAACACCTGGAAAAAAAATAAAAATTGAGAATATTTGCAAATACTCTGCACAGGAAATATGCAGATATGGGCCCAAAGGGGAAACATACACTTTTATGCATCTTCGAAAATGCAGGAACATGTTGGCGAGGAGTACATGCAGTTCTGGAACAAAGTGCAGATGTTTCCATCCTAAACTGTGCAAATTTCCAATTAATGAAAACAAATGTTACAATCTTCAGTGTTCAGAACAACACGTGAGAGGTACACTGCGCTAGAGACGGGAATACCAATTTGATATTACTGAAAATTTTTAGAGGAAGGCAGAAACAGAGTAGAACATATAAGAGAGAGGAGCACGCAGATAGAACGACTGCAGGGTTACGAAAGGGGAGGAAGATATCCACGAGACTGGAATACATGTCATCATCAAGCACACAGGTACTACACCACACACACCCGCACTACTACCAACACTGGACGAACCACTACCAAAACACCACACCCTGGACCAGGGTGGACAGGGGGAGAACTACCAAAGCCTACCAGAAGTGACATGCAGTATGAAATCATTCATATTTGCAAATATACAAGGGCCTAAAGTCAAAATAAAAAAATAAAGTTATCATAAATGGCTTCCTAATAGAATCGAACTCAATATTTGGTGCATTACAGAAGCCCACATGAAAGATTACATGGATAGTGAATCTGGATCCCAAATTATAATTTATATAGCTGTGGCAGAGTAATTAGGTCAGGTGGAGGAGTAGGTGTGTATATTTACGATGAACTGGCATGCACAGAGCTCCTGAACTCTAATAATGAGGTGGTAGAGGTACTTTGAATTAAGGTATAAAATATAAATCTAATTATTATTCTAATATACAAACCGCCAGATGCAACAGTTGAGGAATTCACTGAGCAGATCCACAAAATAGAGAGTATCTTTGATAACCTAAAACCAGTACCAGATATTATCTTTCTTGGAGACTTCAGTCTACCCAGTTTAAAGTGGAGAATAGTAAACAATAGCAGGAAATCAACCTGGAAATAACCAACCACAGGTCAGAGAACTACTGTGATTATGTAACAAATTCTCGCTCAATTAGCAGATTACAGAACCAACTAGGAACGAAAACACGCTGGACCTGATATTCACAAAAAAAGAATATCATTAGTCATTAAAATCTCAAGATACTACATTCTTGAACCGCAAGCTCAATGAAGTGCAAACTAACATTAATAACGGTAGAAGGTCCAAGAGAAACAACAAGCGAGAAGAGCTATTCAATTAATTCAATTTCAAATTTCCCAAATCGGCTGGGAAAAAATAAATGTAGACCTTGCAACCATTCAATGGGAGACGGTCTTAAGCGACAAAACTTTCACACAGGGAATAGCTCAACTGACAGCTGAAGCTTACAAGGTCTGCTTGAAGCACGTGCCTGTGAGGAGGGTCAGGAAGAGGAACACTCTAGAAAGAGAACGCAGACGACTGTACAGGAAAAGGAAAGAAATAACGGAAATACTTAAACAAACACGACTATCACAAGAAAGGAAAATAAATCTAAACAAGGAGCTCGAAGAAACAGAGCAGATGCTGAAGCGGTGATACGAGTCTGAGGAAATGGAATTGGAACATAAATCTATACAAAAAATAAAGAAAATTTAAAATATTTTTTCACATGTGCAAAATCAGAAACCTCCAACGGTATTGGACCTTTACTTACAACTGATGATTCCTACACAGAGGACAACCAAAAAATTAGTGAAATTCTAAAAGGCCAGTATGAGGTTATGTTTAGCACCCAATAAACAACATGAAAGTTGAAGATCCAGACAGTTTCTTTATGAATGACATCCAAGCTGCAGATAATATAACAGATATTAAGACGAACTCAGAAGACAGAAAGAGAAGTTGACAACATGCCCATGCACTCAGCCCCTGACTCATGGAATTCAATATTCATAAAGAAATGCCGGTAGCACGAGCGCTCAGTGTAATATGGAGAAAGAGTCTGAATACCCAGGTACTCTGAATACCTGTGGAGATACCAGCTGCACTTAAATCTGCAGATATAGCTCCTCTGCACAAGGAGGGTAGTAAATCGTTGACAAAAAAATTATAGACCAGTTGCACTAATATCACACATAATAACAGTTTTGAAAGAGTGATTAGGAATCAAATTTTTAGTTCTATGGAAAATAATGAACTTCACAACCCAGGACAACATGGATTTAGAGCGGGAAGATCCTGTCTGTCACAGTTACTCAACTACTTTGGCAGAATCACAGAAACCTTAGAGGAAGAGGAAAAGCAAAATGCAGATGTTGTACACACAGACTTTGCAAAGGCATTCGACAAATATGACCATGGAGTGATACCCTATAAAATGAGATCACTAGGAATAACGGGTAAAGTGGGGCTTTGGATTTTCAATTTTCTGACAAACAGAATGCGGAGAATGACGGTTAATCAAGTAAAATCAAGCCCAAGTGCAGTGAAAAGAACTGTACCCCAGGGCACAGTCCTTGCACCACTGCTATTTCTCATTCTTATCTCTGATATAGACAATACTATCACAACTTCACATCTTCACAGTCACATCTTCGTGTCATCTTTTGCAGATGATACAAAAATCAGCACGACAATTGTCACTGTAAAAGACACTGAAAACATACAGGCAGATATATACACATATAAAGTATTCGATTGGGCAATTGAAAATAACATTTACGGCAATAAGTTCCAGGTACTGAGGTATGGTGTAAACGAGGAACTTACACGAAATACGGGGCACAGGACACAATCAGACCGACTCATATAAGGAAAGCAATACGTAAAAGATCCGGGAATTATGATATCTGACGACCTGACATTTAGTGAACATAACCGAGCAAATATAGCGGCGGCCAGGAAAATGATTGGATGGATTAAGAGAACGTTCAAATCCAGAGACCCCACAGCAATATTATACATGAAATCACTGGTGTTGTCCCGTCTTGAGTATTGTTTAGTACTCACTTCCCCTTTCAGAGCGGGAGAGATCTCTGAATTAGAGGGAATACAGAGAACATATACGGCACGCATAGACACGATAAAACACCTAAATTATTGCAACCGTCTCAAAGCTCTCAAAATGTACTCTCTGGAAAGGGGACGAGAAAGGTATCAAATAATATATACATGTAAGATACTGGAGGGCCACGTCCCATATTTACACAGTAGAATAACAACATACAGGAGCAAAAGACACTAAAGGTAATGCAGAATAGAAACATTGAGGAGTAGATTTGCAATACGCACAGAGAGCACTGAACATAAGGGGTCAACAGCTGTTTAACATCCTCCCAACAAGTATTCGAAATATTACCGGAACGAAGGTTGTTGTATTCAAGAGGTACTTGGACAGGTTCTTACAAGAAGTGCCAGACCAACCGGGTTGTAGTGGATATGTGGGCCTGCGGGCCGCTCCAAGCAACATCCTGTTGGACCTAGCTCTCACAAGTCGAGCCTGGCTTCAGGCCGAGCTCGGGGAGTACAACTCCCGAGACCGTCTCCAGGTGTGCCCCAGGTCCTTGTCTGCCTCCCACTTCTCTCACAACCCCCGGTCTATGTTTGCTTCTTTCTCTTCCCCCCACACCTGGTCTATGCTTATTCGCCCCCCCCCACCCTTCCTCCTCCCGCTGTCTATGCTTGCATTCCCTCCTGGTTGATACCTGCTTGATGGCGTTCTGGGAGTTCTTCTACTCCCCAAGCCCGCCCGAGACCAGGCTTGTCTTGTGAAAGTTGGTCCACTAGGCTGTTGCTTGAAGCGCCTCAGCCGCTGTTATAGCCCACATGCCCACCACAGCCCGGTTAGTCCGGCACTCCTTGGAGAAAATGATCTAGTTTTTCTCTTGAAGATGTCCACGGTTGTTCCGGCAATATTTCTTATAGTCGCTGGGAGGACGTTGAACAACCGCGAACCTCTGATGTTTATACAGTGTTCTCTGATTGTGCCTATGGCACCTCTGCTCTTCACTGGTTCTATTCTCCATTTCTTCCATATCGTTCACTCCAGTACGTTGTTATTTTACTGTGTAGATTGGCACTTGGCCCTCCAGTATTTTCCACGTGTATGTTATTTGAAATCTCTCTCGTCTTCTTTCTAGTGAGTACATTTAGAGAGCTTTGAGACGATCCCAATAATTTAGGTACTTTATCGCGTCTATGCGTGCCGTATATGTTCTCTGTATTCCCTCTATTTCAGCAATCTCTCCTGCTCTGAAGGGGGAAGAGAGTACTGAGCAGTACTCAAGACGGGACAACACAAGTGACTTGAAGAGTACAACCATTGTGATGGGATCCCTGGATTTGAAAGTTTTCGTAATCCATCCTATCATTTTTCTGGCTGACGCAATATTTGCTTGGTTATGTTCCCTAAACGTTAGGTCGTAGGACATCATTATTCCCAAATCCTTGACATGCTGTTTTCCTACTATGGGCACATTTGATTGTGTTTTGTACTCTGTATTATGTTTAAGGTCCTCATTTTTACCGTACCTGAGTACCTGGAATTTATCACTGTTAAACATCATGTTATTTTCTGTTGCCCAGTCCAAAACTTTATTAATATCTGCTTGTATTTTTTCAATGTCGTCAACAGAAGTAATTTTCATGCTGATTTTTGTGTCATCTGCCAAGGGTGATGCGCCCTCCTCCCACGGTCCATGCCAGCCCCCCCTCCTCCCTGTGCAATTTTCCTCCATCTTAATCAATTCTTCGCTTCCCCGTCTTTGTTCTTCCCGCCCTCTCTGACGTCTTTCTTTCTTTATCTCCCTCTCAATCACTACTTCCTTCCCTTTATCCCTTATTCTTATTCTCTCCCTTACTCTCCTTGGACCTTCCCCACCCCTCCCTTACTCTCCTTGGACCTTCCCCACCCCTCCCTTACTCTCCTTGGACCTTCCCCACCCCTCCCTTACTCTCCTTGAGCTTGGCCATTCCTCTCCCCTTGGGCTGACCCATTCCTCTCCTTACCTGGAGCATACCTGGAGATGGTTTACCTAGACTGTGTCTGAATGGGGTTTTGAGAGTTCTTCTACTCCCCAAGCCCGGCCCGAGGCCAGGCTTGACTTATGAGAGTTTGGTCCACCAGGCTGTTGCTTGGAGCGGCCCGCAGGCCCACATACCCACCACAGCCTAGTTGGTCCGGCACTTCTTGAAGAAAACTATCCAGTTTTCTCTTGAAGATGTCCACGGTCGTTCCGGCAATATTTATCCAATCACTTGAGCTGGACGGTAGAGCGACGGTCTCGCTTCATGCAGATCGGCGTTCAATCACCGACCGTCCAAGTGGTTGGGCACCATTCCTTTCCCCCGTCCCATCCTAAATCCTTATCCTGACCCCTTCCAAGTGCTATATAGTCGTAATGGCTTGGCGCTTTTCCCTGATAATTTGCTCCCTCCCTCCGGCGATATTGTTTATATTCATGTTGAACAGCTGTGGACCTCTGATTTTCATACAGTGTTCTCTCATTGTGCCTATGGCACCCCTGCTCTTCACTGTGTTCTAATCTGCATTTTCTTCCATATCGTTCACTCCAGTATGTTGTTATTTTACTGTGTAGATTTGGTACTTGGTCCTCCAGTATCTTCCAGGTGTATATTATTTGGTATCTCTCTCGTCTCCTTTCTAGTGAGTACATTTGGAGAGCTTTGAGACGATCCCAATAATTTAGGTGCTTTATTTTTTCGATGTTTGCCGTATATGTTCTCTGTACTCCTTCTATTTCAGCAACCTTTCTTGCTCTGAAGGGGAAAGTTGAAAATTGAGCAGTACTCAAGTGATTTGAACAATATGAACATTTTGATGGAATCCGTGGATTTGAAGTTGATCATAATCCTTCCTATCATTTTCTAGCTGACGCAATATTTACTTGGTTATGCTCCCTAAACGTTAGGTCGTCAGACATCATTATTCCCAAATCCTTAACATGTTGCTTTCCTACTATGGGCAGATTTGATTGTATTTTTATCCTGTATTTTGTTTAAGGACTTAATTTTTACCGTATTTGAGTACTTGAACGTAAGAGAGTATATCACTGTTAAACATAATTTTATTTTCTGCTGCCCAATCGATAACTTTATTAATATCTGCTTGTAGTTTATCAATGTTTTCAACAGAAGAAATTTTCATACTGATTTGTGTCATCTGCAAAGGATGATACGAGACTGTGACCTGTATTTTTGTCTATATCTGATATGAGAATAAGGAACAGCAATGGTGCAAGGACTGTACCCTGAGGTACACAGAGCTTTTAACTGCGCTTGGACTCGATTTTATTTGGTTGACTGTTACTCTTTGTGTTCTGTTCGACAGATAAATAAATATCCACCGTCCTACTTTACACATTATTACCATTAACCTCATTTTGTGTGGCCTTTGCGAAATCCGTGTATACCACATCTGCATTCTGTTTGTCTTCTAATGCCTCAGTGATTTTGTCGTAGTGGTCAAGTAGCTGTGAGAGGCACGATCTTCGTGCTCTAAATCCATGTTGGCCTGGATTGTGGAGGTCATTGGTCTCCATGAAACTGGTGACCTGACTCCTGATCACTCTCTCAAATACTTTTATTATGTGGGACGTTAGTGCAACTGGTCTAATTCTTTGCCAATGCTTTGCTCCCTCCCTTGTGCAGAGGGGCAATGTCTGCTACTTTAAGCGAATCTGGTATCTCCCCCGTGTCCAAGCTCTTCCTCCACACTATACTAAGTGCCTGTGCTACTGGCACTAAGCATTTCTTTTTGCAAGTCCATAAGTTCTACTTCTTCCAGGCGTTCTTCTACTTCCCACTTTGCATTGTAAATGTGTGGGCACGTCTGTGGTGGAAAATAATAATAATAAAACTCCTCGAACCTGGGGCCAATCGCGTCCAACAGCCTGGTTGGCCAGACCACCAATCAGGAAGCGGTGTCAGAGACCGGGCAGCGGGGTCGATGATCCCCAGAAACAAGATCAGGGTAGAGTACGTACATAAGAGGGATCACAGAGACACGTACGCACGCGTAACACCATAAAGCACCTACCTTGAGGTTACCTTGAGGTGCTTCCGGGACTTAGCTCCCCGCGGCTCGGTCGTCGACAGCCTCCTGGTTGCTGGACTGGTCAACCAGGCTGTTTGACGCGGCTGCTCGCTGCCTGACGTATGAATTACAGCCTGGTTGATCAGGTATCCTTTGGTAGGTGCTTATCCAGTTCTCTCTTGAACACTGTGAGGGTCGGCCCAGTTATGTCCCTTATGTGTAGTGGAAGCGTGTGAACAGTCTCGGGCCTCGTGATTTGATAGAGTTCTCTCCTCAGAGTACCTGTTGCACCTCTGTACCTCAACGGTTGTATTCTGCACATCCTGCCATGCCTTCTGGTCTCATGTGATGTTATTTCTGTTGCACCTCTGCTCTTCAACGGGGGTATTCTGCACTTCCTGCCATGCCTCCTGGTCACCTAAACTACTGGGATCGTCTCAAAGCTCTGAAGAAGGTTACTATTCTGTAAAGAATATGCAGAATAGAACCAGTGAAGAGCAGGGTGCCATAGGCACAATAGAGAACACTGTATAAACATCAGAGGTCCACCGGTTGTTCAACTCTCCCAGCAAGCATAAGAAATATTGCCGGACAACGTGGACTCTCAAGAGGAAACTAGATTTATTCCTCACAGAGTGCCGGACCACCGGGCTGTGGTGGGTATGTGGGCCTGCGGGCCGCTCCCAAGCAACAGCTTAGTGGACACAAACTCTCACAAGTCAAGCTGGCCTTCGGCCGGGCTTGGGGAGTAGAAGAACTCCCAGAAACCCATCAAACGGTATCATGATACAACCAACCTGCTTGGACGTAAGTTATCACAAGTAAAGTGTCTCCTTCGGGCCGGGCTTTGGTGGGAAGACCATCTCCCAGAACCCTGCTTGATAGCCTGCCTGCTTCTCCAGGTTGGTTATAGCAGGCGGTCGCCTGTGGGTGGTGGTCGCTGGGTTCGGTGGATGTGACGTCCTGGTGTTCGGGTGTGACGGTCGCTGGTGTTCGGGTGTGACGGTCGCTGGAGTTCGGGTGACGGTTGCTGGAGTTCGGGTGACGGTTGCTGGTGTTCGGGTGTGACGGTCGCTGGTGTTCGGGTGACGGTTGCTGGAGTTCGGGTGACGGTTGCTGGTGTTCGGGGTGACGGTTGCTAGTGTTCGGGTGACGGTTGCTTGAAGCACCGTGGCAGCTGTGTTATGGTGTATTTGGAGCAGGTTGGGCGATGGTGGCGTATTGATCCCTGCCTCCCTCCCTCTCCCTCCTCCTTAGTCCCTCCCTCTCCCTCCCACAAACATACTTCTCCCATCTCTTCGCTCTTCTTCCTTTCATTACCCTCCTCCTTCCTCCTCTCTTGCATTCTTCCGTGTCTCACGTTACATGCTCTCAAGGCACGGGCCCAGCCTCGCACCGGGAGGCTGTCGTAATAACTCTCCTCTTTACCATGAATGACGCCATGTGTTTATTGTAATATATTATTGCAAATATTATTACAATGATGTGCGCGTGTAATTGTGTATGGAGGCAGGGCGGCCCTTCCCCGCCACCGGTCAGATCTCTTCTCCGCTCTCTCTCTTATTGGTGTTACTGTCTTCAGTTAGGGTGTATGTTAAGTTGGGTTACTGTTAATTTAGGCTAGGTATGGTAGGCCAGGTTTCAGGTAGCCTAGGCTAGGTATGGTAGGTCATGGTTTCATGGTAGCCTTAGGCTAGGTATGGTAGGCCAGGTTCATGGTAGCCTTAGGCGAGGTATGGTAGGTCATGGTTCATGGTAGCATTAGGCGAGGTATGGTAGGCCAGGGTTATGGTAGCCTTAGGCGAGGTATGGTAGGCCAGGGTTCATGGTAGCGTTAGGCTAGGTATGGTAGGATCTGGTTCATGGTAGCCTTAGGGCTAGGTATGGTAGGGCCAGGGTTCATGGTAGCCATTAGGCGAGGTATGGTAGGTCATGGTTCATGGTAGCATTAGGCTATGTATGGTAGGCCAGGGTTCATGGTAGCATTAGGCTAGGTATGGTAGGCCAGGGTTCATGGTAGCATTAGGCGAGGTATGGTAGGTCATGGTTCATGGTAGCCTTAGGCTAGGTATGGCAGGCCAGGGTTCATGGTAGCATTAGGCGAGGTATGGTAGGCCAGGGTTCATGGTAGCATTAGGCTAGGTATGGTAGGTCATGGTTCATGTTAGCCTTAGGCTAGGTATGGTAGGATCATGGTTCATGGTAGCCTTAGGCGAGGTATGGTAGGCCAGGGTTCATGGTAGCATTAGGCTAGGTATGGTAGGCCAGGTTCATGGTAGCCTTAGGCGAGGTATGGTAGGCCAGGGTTCATGGTAGCGTTAGGCTAGGTATGGTAGGCAGGGTTCATGGTAGCCTTAGGCTAGGTATGGTAGGTCCATGGTTCATGGTAGCCTTAGGCGAGGTATGGTAGGCCAGGGTTCATGGTAGCCTTAGGCGAGGTATGGTAGGCCAGGGTTCATGGTAGCGTTAGGCTAGGTATGGTAGGCTCATGGTTCATGGTAGCCTAGGCTAGGTATGGTAGGCAGGGTTCATGGGTAGCCTTAGGCGAGGTATGGTAGGCCAGGGTTCATGGTAGCATTAGGCTAAGGTATGGTAGGCCAGGGTTCATGGTAGCATTAGGCGAGGTATGGTAGGTCATGGTTCATGGTAGCATTAGGCTAGGTGTGGTAGGCCAGGGTTCATGGTAGCATTAGCTAGGTATGGTAGGCCAGGGTTCATGGTAGCATTAGGCGAGGTATGGTAGGTCATGGTTCATGGTAGCATTAGGCTAGGTATGGTAGGCCAGGGTTCATGGTAGCATTAGGCTAGGTATGTAGGCCAGGGTTCATGGTAGCATTAGGCTAGGTATGGGAGGTAGGTCATGGTTCATGGTAGCATTAGGCTAGTAGTGGTAGGACCAGGGTTCATGGTAGCCTTAGGTCAGGTCATTGGTAGGTCATGTTCATGGTAGTCTGTAGGCGAGGTATGGTAGGCCAGGGTTCATGGTAGCATTAGGCGAGGTATGGTAGGCCAGGGTTCATGGTAGCATTAGGCGAGGTATGGTAGGTCATGGTTCATGTTAGCCGTGTGGTAACAATACCACAGGCTACCACGATGGGTCTGTGGTAACAATACCACAGACCATCGTGACATTCATAGCCTTCTCTAGGAGTCACTCACCCACAAGTAGCATGAACGACTACCACCGAAATTTTATGTATGTTAAAATGTCTACATTTATGCAATGAGGTTGATATTAGCTTCTATCCGAGTGTTAATGTAATATTTTGGTAAAACACGGTGGTGCTTGACAGAGCACTGGCATATCTAGCAGTGACTATTTACATATCACTGCATGTGGTTTAGCCAATGAAGCGAGAGCTATGACGTTATGCATAAGGGAGGTCACATGTGACTGGGCGGCAGAATGTCACTTTGTTGTTTGATATCACAGAGTGAAGATGCTTGGGGCCGTGGAAACCTTCGAGCATTCCCGGTATGTTTATGGGACCGGGGAAGGAGGACGGAATCTAAGTTTTGAGCAGCGGCGATCACTAGTGAAATAGGGAATATCGTAGGACCCACTCACACGCCAGACTTATGCATGACTAGCAGAAAGTTGAGAGTTCTCTGCTACAGGACTTACTGCTCTGTGACGGTGGTTGATGTGTACAACCAATGTTGACCCGTTTATTGGTCGTTTCTTAAGTTGAGCAAGAAAGTCGTCCAGAGCCTGGAGGAGCAGTGTGATTACTTTACAGTACTGTACGCATTGTTCACAGTAGTTATCCGACCGTGTGAGTACCTAGACGAGTGGTCGAACTCACAGTTTAGTAGAAGCCCATTTTATGCTGGGAATAATCATGCAAGAGGAAACACTACCGTTTGTCAAGTTAACTTTGGTCACACTAACCTACAACGTTGTGATTATGCTGCATCCACTGATTTTCATCTCAACTAGGAGTCAGACCAGTGGAACTGGAC
>WNGS01066681.1:310253-332346 GCA_020271785.1 Procambarus virginalis | reverse complement strand
TTTCCACACGTCTGCTATGACTCCTGTACACAGGGATCCTGAAAGATCAGGTGAAGTGGAATGCTAAGCTCAGATGCACATTCTCTCAGACCCCATGGTGAAACTCCATCTGGGCCAACTGCTTTGTTCTTACTTAGCTCCTTAAGCATATTTTCCACTTCATCTCTAGACACCTCTATATGTTCCATGTTGTTCTCTGGAATTCTTATTGTGGATGGTTCTCTGAAGATTTCATTTTGTACAAACACCCTTGGAACTTTTCGTTTAATGTTTCACACATTTCCTTTACATTTTCCGTGAATCTGTTTCCCATTTTCATCCTCTGGATATTATCCTTTTCCTGCAATTTGTTGTTTATGAATTTGTAGAATAGCCACAGTTCTGTTTTACATTTATCCGCTATCCCTTTTTAAAATTTCTTTCTGCCTTTCTCCTACTGCATATAGTTGTTTCTCACATCTCTGTATCGCTGGTATGTTTGGGGTTTGGCCTCTTCCTATATTGATTCCATTTTTGTGTCTTTTGGTCTCTGGCCCTCTCGCAATTTCTGTTGAACCAGTCCTGTTTTTTGGCCCTGCATCTCTGTTTGGTATGAATGTTTGTGTCCCTTCATCATACATTTTGCCAATTTGGCATACATTTCATTTACTTCCCTGCCTAGCAATAAGTCTGTCTAATTACACTCATTATATTTTTTTTAAGTGCCCATAGTGACCTCTCTTTAAATCAGTTTATCGTCTGTTTCAATGTCCCCATTTTCTTCTAGATGATATCTTAAAGCATATTTAATGTCTAACAAGACGTGATCACTCTTTCCCAAGGGGAGGAAGGTACTGAATGTCAAATATCTCTTCTTCTTTCCTTGTGAATACTAGATCCAGTACTGACGGTACATCTCCTTCCCTCATTCTTGTGGCCTATTTGATGTGTTGATACAAGAATGTCTCCAGAATGAGGTTCACAAATCTGCATGTCCAAAAGTCCTCCGTTCTTGCTTCATAGGCCTCCCACTCTATTGCCCGAAAGTTGAAGTCCCCCAGTATCAATAGTCGTGATTTATCTTTATCTGCTTGTACAATAATATCTCTCATGACCATTATGAGCCCCTCTCATTTGTCATCCAGTTCTTCCTTTGTCCATGTGTTGCTTGCTGGTGGGCTGTAGGCATTTAAAATTATCAGCATATCATCCTGATTCCAGACCTGCAATGCCATTATGTCAATATCTCGAGGGTTTTCAAATATTAACTCTCTTACCTTCAGGTGTTCTTTCATCAGCACAGGCACATCTCCTCCCTTCCTAGTTGTCATGTCACGTCTCCAAACTGAATAGCCCCTTAGGAATACTACGTCATTTAATATATTTTCTTTGAGTTTCGTCTCTGATAATGCGACAATATCTGGGACCTTAAGATGAATTATATCTTGCAACTCCAATGTTTTTGATCTAACTCCGTCTATGTTGGCACAGTATATACAATTTTCAGGAACATGTTCCCTTTCCCTTTGCTCTTTACTCCCCCCTTCATTTAATGATTTTGTTGCCTTGTTTTTATGTACAATTTCACAAGCTTTTCAGTCACAGACACTTTGTAGCAAAAAGAATTTCTGTCTTCTTCACTTCTATCCCCATTTAGATGTTTTGCTTCAATTAGGTTCATTTTCAGCTTTTCTCTGTCTTTCTTTGAGAGGACTTGTCTTATTGACCAAAATTTGCCAATCTCATCACTCTGCAATTTCCTGGCATTTTTAAGCACTTCCATCATGTTTTTCACTCCATTAAATGTCACCCTTAAACCGGGCATATCATATATATACACGATATCAGTGACAAAACCGAAACCGCGCACATCATTTATATATGCTTTCATGCCTGGTTGATACCTGGTTGATGGGGTTCTGGGAGTTCTTCTACTCCCCAAGCCCGGCCTGAGGCCAGGCTTGACTTGTGAGAGTTTGGTCCACTAAGCTGTTGCTTGGAGCGGCCCGCAGGCCCACATACCCACCACAGCCCGGCTGGTCCAGCACTCATTGGAGGAATAAATCTAGTTTCCTCTTGAAGATGTCCACGGTTGTTCCGGCAATATTTCTTATGCTTGCTGGGAGGGTGTTGAACAACCGTGGACCTCTGATGTTTATACAGTGTTCTCTGATTGTGCCTATGGCACCCCTGCTCTTCACTGGTTCTATTCTGCATTTTCTTCCATATCGTTCACTCCAGTATGTTGTTATTTTACTGTGTAGATTTCGAACTTGGCCCTCCAGTATCTTCCAGGTGTATATTATTTGATATCTCTCTCGTCTTCTTTCTAGTGAGTACATTTGGAGAGCTTTGAGATGATCCCAATAATTTAGGTGCTTTATCGCGTCTATGCGTGCCGTATATGTTCTCTGTATTCCTTCTATTTCAGCAATCTTTCCTGCTCTGAAGGGGGGAAGCGAGTACTGAGCAGTACTCAAGACGGGACAACACAAGTGACTTGAAGAGTACAACCATTGTGATGGGATTCCTGGATTTGAAAGTTCTCGTAATCCATCCCATCATTTTTCTGGCTGTCGCAATATTTGCTTGGTTATGCTCCCTACACATTAGGTTGTCAGACATCATTATTCCCAAATCCTTTACATGCTGTTTTCCTACTATGGGTACATTTGATTGTGTTTTATACCTGGGTATTATGTTTAAGGTCCTCATTTTTACCGTACCTGAGTACCTGGAATTTATCACTGTTAAACATCATGTTATTTTCTGATGCCCAGTCGAAAACTTTATTAATATCAGCTTGAAGTTTTTCAGTGTCTTCAGCAGAGGTAATTTTCATACTGATTTTTGTGTCATCTGCAAAGGATGATACGAAGCTGTGACTTGTATTTTTGTCTATATCTGATATGAGAATAAGGAAAAGCAGCGGTGCAAGGACTGTACCCTGAGATACAGAGCTTTGAACTGCACTTGGACTAGATTTTATATGGTTGACCGTTACTCGCTGAGTCCTGTTTGACAGAAAACTGAGTATCCAGCGTCCTACTTTGCTGGTTATTCCCATTGACTTCATTTTGTGTGCTATCACGCCATGGTCACATTTATCGAAAGCCTTTGCGAAGTCCGTGTATATCACATCAGCATTCTGTTTTTCTTCTAATGCCTCAGTGACTTTGTCGTAGTGCTCAAGTAGCTGTGAGAGGCACGATCTTCCCGCTCGAAATCCATGTTGGCCTGGGTTGTGAAGGTCATTGGTCTCCATGAAATTGGTGACCTAACTCCTAATCACTCTCTCAAATACTTTTATTATGTGCGATGTTAGGGCAACTGGTCTATAATTCTTTGCCAATGCTTTGCTCCCTCCCTTGTGTAGAGGGGCTATGTCTGCTACTTTAAGTGCATCTGGTATCTCCCCCGTGTCCAAGCTCTTCCTCCACACTATACTGAGTGCCTATGCTACTGGCACTTTGCATTTCTTTATAAATATTGAATTCTATGAGTCTGGACCTGGGGCCGAGTGCATGGGCATGTTTTCCATTTCTCTTTCAAAGTTAAGTGCGCTCGTGTTGATATCAGTAATATTTACAGGGGTTTGAATATCCCGCATAAAGAAATTGTCTGGATCTTCCACTTTCATGTTGTTTATTGGAGTGCTAAACATGTCCTCATACTGCTTTTTTAGGATTTCACTAATTTCTTTGTCATCCTCCGTGTATGAACCTTCACTTGTACGAATAAGTCCAATACTGGCAGTGGTTTTTTCTTTTGATTTCGCATATGTGAAGAAGTATTTTGGATTTTTCTTGATTTCCTGAATTGCTTCTGTTCTAACTGCCTTTCTTCAGTTTGATATGAGTGTTTCAATTTCCGCTCGATTTCTTCAATCTCCCTATTTAAATTATTCCTCCTTTGACGGGAAATTCGTGTCTGCATAAGCATTTCCGTTACTTTTTTCCTGCGCTTATAGTGTCGTCTGCGTTCTCTTTCTACGTTGGATCTCTCTCTGGCTTTCCTCAAAGGAACATGTTTCAGACAGACTTGATATGCTTCCAAAGTCAGTTTTTGTATTCCTTCTGTAGGACTTGTATTACTTAGAACAGTTTCTCATGGAATGTTTGTAAGTTCCCCGTTTATTGTCTCCCAGTCTATCCTTTTATTATTAAAATTGAATTTACTGAATAGCCCCTCTCGCTATATCAACGTTTTAGGTTTATTCTGAGTAGTGATGGTCGTTTGCACTTCAATGAGCTTGTGATCTGAATATGTGGTATCTGATATCGTAATGTCTCTGATAATGTCTTCATTGTTCGTGAAAACCAGATCTAGAATATTTTCATTTCTTGTTGGCTCCGATATTTGCTGATTGAGTGAAAATTTGTCACAGAATCTAAGTGGTTCTCTAATCTGTGGTTGGTTAGGTCCTGATAGATTTCCTGGTATAATATTATTGTTTGCTATTCTCCACCTGAGACTAGGCAAGTTGAAGTCACCTAGGAAGATAATATCAGGTATCGGGTTCTCCAAATTATCAAGGCTATTCTCTATTTTGTTTATCTGTTCTGTGAATTCCTCGGCCGTTGCATCTGGCGGTTTGCATATTAGAATAATCACTAAATTTATTTTCTCTATTTTTAATCCCAGTACCTCTACCACCTCATTTGTAACGTTAAGGAGCTCCGAGCATACAAGGTCTTCCCTAATATACAGACCCACTCCTCCATGTGACCTAATTTTCCTATCACACCTGTATAGGTTATATCCTGTAATCCAGATCTCACTGTCTAAGAATTCCCCTGCATGGGTTTCTGTGAAAGCTCCAAATACTGCATTTGACTACGTGAGGCCATTTATGAACTGTACTTTCTTGTTTGTTCTTGTTTTCAGTCCTTGTATGTTGGCAAAGATGAATGAGGTTACTCTATTAGTGATAGTTTGACTGGGAGACTCTTTCGGCAAGCCCATTATGCGTGGACATATTGAGTTTATTCTGACCAGTGCTGATTGTTGTAGGGCAGTTGCCTGTCGTAGTTGTAGTTCCCTTTCGGTGTGTAATTGTATCTGTAATTCTGGAATGCAAGTGGATCTGGCATCCAGTTCCATACATTCTCCATGCTCCTCCTTTTGAATTCTCTTTCGGTTTGGTATAAAAAATTTATCGAGTTTCCTCCAAATTCATTATCCTGCTTGCCACTCTTTATGTAGCATTCTGTGCCTTTCACGTGAAAGTATGGGCAGCTGAGGTCATAGCATTTTCTGTCCTCCAGTGAGGTTTGGCACATGTCAGGATGGAAAAACCTACATATTGATCCAAATCGACACTCACCTTTCCTAAGCATATTTAAACATTTTTTGGGATGTTGGTAACTGCATTCTAATCCTTTCTTATTACAGAGCACCACTTGGTTTCCGAACCCCTTGGGGACGAGACCCATCGGTTATTGTGTAAGTTCGTAAACGAGAATAGAGGAAAATGGACAGAATTTTTTTTTAAATTTAACAAAAAATTCTAAGGGGAAAAAAGTCGACAGATTCATAGCATAAATGCAACAAATGAAATAAAGTTCATTGTGTAATTGCATTCACTCACCCCACCCTTCCCTCCCTCACTGCTTCTATCTCTCACTGCATCTCTCTCACTGCCTCCTCACTGCCTGCCTCCCCCCTCACTGCCTCTCCCCCTCAATGCCTCACTGCCTCTGCCTCTCCCCTCAATGCCTCACTGCCTCTCCCCCTCAATGCCTCACTGCCTCTCCCTCTCAATGCCTCACTGCCTCTCCTCCTCAATGCCTCCCATCCCTCCCTCACTGCCTTCCTCATAACATGAGAACAGCAGGCTATGGAGGAGGGGGAGCTACTAATGGGGTGGAGGCTACGTAGAGGCGGACATGTCTGTCAGCGCCTGCTCACCGATGCCAACTGTGCATAATTCATAAATAAAACTATATTTGTTTAATTAATCAATAGGAAATCATATAACATGTTAATGATTAATAATGTATATTAATATATGAAAATTAACATTTTGGCATAAATATTTTACAACTAAGATTAAAATCTGTAATTCAATATGGGCGATAAGTTTGGCAACCATCGCCTAGTCAGCAAATCCTTCCTTACTGCCTCCCTCATCACTCCACCAACAGAGAGGGGGGAGAATTAGTGAGAGAGGAGAAATAGTGGGAGAGGGGGAGAATTAGTGATAAAGTGAGGGAGGGGAAGGTAGGGAGAGATGCTAGGAGGAAAGTAGTGAGGGAGAATGGGAGAATTAGGGAGGGAGGGAAAGGCATGCTGCCTGCCTCTCTCTCTCTGCCTGCCTGCCTCTCTGCCTCTCTGCCTGCCTGCCTCTCTGCCTGCCTGCCTCTCTGCCTGCCTGCCTCTCTCTGCCTGCCTGCCTCTCTGCCTGCCTGCCTGCCTGCCTGCCTGCCTGCCTGCCTGCCTGCCTGCCTGCCTGCCTGCCTGCCTCTCTGCCTGCCTGCCTCTCTGCCTGCCTGCTTGCCTGCCTTTCCCTCCCTCCCTAATTCTCCCATCCCCCTCACTACTTCCTTCCTGCCTACCTCCCCCTCCCTTTCTCACTAATTCTCCCTCTCTCTCTAATTCTCCCCCTCTCTCTCATACTGCCTCCCACCTAAGCTCCCATCCATCCACCCACCAGTCAGCAATCATTGACGCAATGCGTGCATTTGGAGCCGACATGGTGCACAGATGTTTCTTGATTGTTATGTAAAACAAAATCACAGAATGAACTCTCCAGCCTCATGACAAATCAAAATACAGTATCCTCTCAATTTAATGGCCTATATGGGGCTGTACCCTGGTCGTTATTTCCGGAGCTCCGTTATTTCCGAAGTTAAGTCGGGTCGGGTAATTTTTCAAGTAACATTCAGGTATGATATATTTTATACTGTATAACTAAAATTAAATAAAGTTCTTTGTGTAATTGCACTACAATTTATTGCCATGCCGACGATTAAGCCAGCTGGTGGCTGCTGCATGGATAATGTGTGAACACGCTCTGATCAAGTCCAGATGGGTGGGAAAAAATTGGTTCATTCCTTTGTATTGTGAAATATTTCATGTATCAATCAATGATTGTTAATATTTTCTCAATAAAATTTTAGAGATGTGATTTGTTTTACCCTGAACAGTGCAGGTAATGTATTTTTAATGTTACGACACAGGCTGTGGCGGCCATGCCATACACTGCGATCGAGCCTTGTCACTGAGAGCTAGCCAAGACGAAATATTTTGAGCTCACCTTTTCTCTGCTAATGATAAGATATACATTTGCAGAGATTAATATGTAGCTTTTGTTGAAAAAAAACAATTAATATGTTTTAATGCTATAATAAATTTGGTAAATTGACTTACTTTTAATGAAGCTGAAGATTACGAAGCTGTGAAGATTACGTCATCCTCTGCAGCACTTGTTTTATATTGTTCAGGACTGTATACAGGGTACATACAGTATGTACACTTATTTTCAGGCATTCACTTCACACAACAGCTAGCCTTACTACTAATTTACACAAGTTCTAATTCTAATTCACAATTGAAAATTCTTTCTACTGTATATTTACACTGTACATTATCTTTTTGTCAAGGCTTAAATAATCATTAACACTTACAATACTGTACTCTATCAACACTTTTTACACTGATTTATATGCCTTTCAATCATATTTTATATCGTTAGTGGAGGCTATACGACTTTTGATGGGAATTCAGCATCGGTGGGTGCAACATGGCTTACAGAGCATTCGTTGCCGGCGGATGCTCCATGACTTGTCGATGGGAATTCAGCATCGGCGGGTGCAGCATAGCTTGCAGAGCATTCGTTGCCGGCAGAGGCTGCACAACTTGTCGATGGAAATTCAGCATCGGCAGGTGCAGCATAGTTTGCAGAGCATTCGTTGCCGGCGGAGGCTGAACAACTTGTCGATGGGAATTCAGCATCGGCAGGTGCAGCATAGTTTGCAGAGCATTCGTTGCCGGCGAAGGCTGCACAACTTGTCGATGGGAATTCAGCATCAGCAGGTGCAGCATAGCTTGCAGAACATTTGTTGCCGGCGGAGGCTGCACAACTTGTCGATGGGAATTTAGCATCGGCGGGTGAAGCATAGCTTGCAGAGCATTCGTTGCCGGCGGAAGCTGCACAACTTGTTGATGGGAATTCAGCATCGGCGGGTGCAGCATAGTTTGCAGAGCATTCGTTGCCGGCGGAGGCTGCACGACTTATTGATGGGAATTCAGCATCGGCAGGTGCAGCATGGCTTGTAGGGCACTCGTTGCCAGCGGATGCTGCTTGACTTGTTGAATTCCCAGTGGGTGCTTTCACGAACCGTTGAAATCATGAATTTATCTATTTTTGTCTAAATCTGATTTTCTTTGGCTAATATTCTGAGACATTGCTCTCAGCCGCGCGAGTTCACAGTAAACAATGCAGTCACATGGCCACGCGCAGTACATTCTAGGTCCGTGGGAAAAAAATACTTATTGCGTATACTATAAAAGGTATTAATAAGAAAACAAAGAATTTTGCTTAATAACAATTGCTTTAAAATATTTTATTAATAATAATTTTGAATTTTCTTCATAAAACTGAATCATTTTAAAAGAAAGTTAAGATTTAATATACAACTCTGGATGATCGAGGTCGGTGGCCTGGTCGCCTGTGAGGGGCTGCCAATGCCAAAACAAACTCAATACCGACCGTCGGTAATATCGACCACCAGACCGGTATACGAGGCTCCAGATACCGATCTCCCAAACCGGTCGTTATTACCGGCAGATCGGTATAAAAGAGGCCGTTAAATTGAGTGGATCCTGTAACAGGAATAATAGGCCGTGAATCTGTGAAATCACAGGGTAGAAGGCACTCTAAAGTAGTGGCGCCCAACACGGTCAGTGGGCAAACTGGACCATCTCCCACCCATCACCACGGGCCGGCGCGATGCTTGGCGGACCGCTTCCTACCCGAACTTTGTTCGTGTAGCATGACTCCCCAACCCCAATCGGGAAACTGGAAGTTTCGGATAACCAAAGTTCGGAAACCAAGTGGTGCTCTGTACCAGCATATCTATGTCTGCATACGCCCTGTGCATAAAATTTGCATAAGTCTGTCCTTCTGGTCTGACTCGCTCTTTCGGGAACCGTCGTAGTATTTGTACTTATCGAGCTGTCAGTGCTGTCTGTTACACTTTCTAGTTAACTGTCATCTACATCCGGGCCTACTGAGTCAGAGTTTACAACTTCCTGAGTTTCAGCCTCAGTTTCATCCCTGACTATAGCCTCTGCCCCTGGTATATTAGAATTTGTGTTGTTCCTTTCCCACTCCTTCTGGATGGCTGGTAGGCTTTCAATGAACTATGTTTTCCATTCATGCGTCATGTTATCTAGAAGGTTTTTTAGGATATTCCAAGCTGGCAGGTCATTTTTACACACCCAGAGCATGTGGCCAGCTCTCAGTGCCGTGGTGTTACTCACTCCTGTTCAAGCCGAATGAAATCTATTCTTACAGATATAACATTCAATTTCCGTTGCCTTCGACTTTAAGGAGTTGTTACAGTGGCCACAAATTTGTTTATTTACTCCCATTTTGCCTGGTTTTGTTGTATATATCTATATATTTATAATATTATATGTATACGGTATATTTGTAATGATATATATATGTTCATTTGTTCTACTGTATGGTCAGTACTTATCGCACGGTCGAGGGTGAGGCTCCCAGAGGCTGTACAGTTGACACGTTGTTGTCCCAGGCCACGGCTGGAGGCCGTCAGTTGCCAGTTACTTGGGTTATAACACTGATATATTAATTCAGCTGTATTACAATAAGGGATTTTCTGCTTTATTTCTGACTTGCAATAGTATTCACTTTCTCTAGTACTGTACTAATTTTTCGATCCACATTCCCCTATTACACTTGTTGGAAATCAATTTGCTAGTAAGCACACACACACACACGGTGGGCACACGGGACGTGGGTCTATGGGGTGGGTTCTGGCACCACGAGGTGGACTCCACATGAAATTCACTTGTTATTTGCTTAACCCTTAATGGCGCATGGCTATATACCATTGACACCCACAGGCGCATACAAAAAAAAAAATATTTTCTAATCCTAACCTGTTAATTTGTGTTCATTGTTCATGGGAAAAATAATAAAAAATAGTAAGTGGCATATATTGCCCGCTATAGGGCGGGGAAGTCTGGCAAAAAACAGGCGCTGACTGAGCGTGCGTCCCAGGCGGTGTGTTCCTCGCCAGCTGTCAGGCCGGAGTTGCCACAAAGAGATAATTACCTAATTATTTCAATGTCTCTAATTGATTTTTCGTAGTTTTTTTTACTGTAATATTATTCAATAGTGTGTAGTGTGATATATTTATATAATAAAATGAGTGAATCATCGCTGTACTCAAAAATGGTGTGCATATTGTTGATTCAATTATGTTCATCAAACAGTGAACAAATACTTTGTCGTTATTACACTATATACACAGGTTAATATAAGTATCTGCATGTTTTTCACCATAACGAACCACTAAGTTGCTATTATGAGTTAAAAGTAACGAGGAGTGACCGCCACACACCAGCCAGCCGCCTCTCCCTCCCTCCCCTCACACCTCCTCACCCACATTCTCCTCCACAATACTGTTTTTGCTTTTATTCACTATATACAACGTTATTATAAGTATCTACATTCGTGTTCACCATAACGAACCACTAAGTTGGTATGCTGAGTGGCAGTGGCAGTGGCAGCCTGCCACTGGCTGCCACTCCCTCCCTCTCTCACCTCACCTGACTTGCCACCATTCTCCACCCACCATACTGTTTTTGCTTTTATATACAGACGTTATATATAAGTATTTACATGTTTTGTTCACCATAACTGTACATCTAAGCTTGTATGGTGAGTAAAGGCACAAGACGTAGGACCTCACACAGTCAGCTGATGGCTGCCGCCCTCAGGCCAGACGCACTAATATTTCTCCTCCAACAATACTGTTTGTGGTGTTATTACGCTATATACACACATTATATATAAATATCTACCTGTTTTATTCACCATACTTGTACAAGTAAACTGGTATGGTGCCCAAAGACCATCGTGGTCACCAGTAAACAACATGATAAATCGTGCAGACGACGCCACCTCCCTCACCAAAATGGCGGCTCCCACCTACTCCTCTTGCTGTTTATACCCTCTATACACACGTTATATATAAGTATCTACATTTGTGTTCACCATAGCGAACCACTAAGCTGGTATGGTGAGTGCAGTCAATAAAGGTGGCCACACACAGTCAGAAGACAACGCCACCACCCTCCCTCCCACAGCATTACTCCTCCCTCCATGGAGCACAGCGCTAAATATCACCACAATCCTGCTATTATCAGAACCCTGGTCAGTTTTATCACAGTCAGGGGTCTTCTGTAATAATATCATCGCTACATAATAGCATGAACAAGTATATTATGGCATTTTTAGGCGATGCTGTGGTCACAAGCTGAACAGCAGTGCTGTGAGCTCATGCTGCGTGCGTCAGGCTTGGTAGCTTACTCAATACTGAGCCCCTAACACCCGGGAATTTGGCCCACGATTTTTTTAAAAAATGGCGTCTGTTTACAAGAGCCCTGATGAAGGTGTGAACCCCGTGTATCCGCGGCCGTTTAAATCTTGCGTAGTACTCCAAGCATCATATGATGCGATGCGCAATTTACTGCAAGTCGGTCAAAGCATCATATGATGCGATGCGCAATTTAAGGGTTAAAGNATGGGTCCCTACACAAGCGGGGTAGCATCGGGGCGTCCGGGAAGCGACAAACTGAGCGCGTTTGCAACCAACCTACCTTGCAACGCGCGAGCTGCCTGCACCCACGGGAATTAATCAGCAGACTGGGCGACGGAGTCACGAACAACAACAAAGCTCGCAGGACTCAGGGTCGAATGTGTCACCCCGACCCAAAGGCAGCATGACGGAGGCAAAAACAAGGAGAGTCACCCTGATACAAAGGGACAGAGCAAACCCCTCAACTCGCCAAAGCGAGAGGGGAGCAAGGGTCTCCACAATAGGACCCGAGAGCCCCCGGGGGTTTTCCCCAGGGCCCTAGACTGGGTCTGCTAAGGGTTATCCCAGGCAGGGCACTGCTAACCCGGCGCCCCAACTACCAAGCAAACTGCTAAAGCTGAACCCGCGGTACGTGTTCCCTCGCGAGGGCGAAGCAGGGGGTGCCACCACACAAACGAACCTAACATAAGGGTGATGGGGACAAGCAAACCCCCCTACCAGGCACAAACAAATATAAAAGAAAACCACACAAGTGGACAACGTACCCAGAGTGGAACAGAGCCGCCGCTGTCATAGGTGAAAACTAGCTCGCAGTGCCCTGCGCCCCACCAGTGCTAATAACTACCACTTACCCAAGGTAACAGTGAGTAAAACTCCCAACCACTCGGGGGCGCCAAACGCCAAGCAGCGAAAAGCCAACAGAGGTAGACCCGAGGTACTTGTGGAAGATAACCCCAAGCCCCAAGGCGGTACTTACAGGGCACTCAGGGAAGGTGACCCTATAAGCACATGCAGCCCGAGTACCTGAGAATACTCCCATCTCAACGATACCGTAAGAGCAGCACTGAAAAACAAGTCACATCACTGAAACAAGACCGGAGCTGGAGCCCCACGCCGTTCAAGATCCCATTAGCCGGGAACTGGGGTGTGGATAGCCGGCCGCGGGGGTCTGGGGCTCCCCCTTCCCCCTCCCGAGGAGGGGGGAGCTGCGCAGACATGCGGCGCGGCTCGTGTGACGTCACGCTTGTTAGTTCGTTTTCCTGGGGGAGTTCTGTCCACTCGTTTGTTAATTTTTGTGGTTAACCAGAATAGGGGTTTGTTTTTGTGGTGCTTACCTTTCTGGGTGCCTGTCCCGGTCGATGGCAGATATAGAATGCTCCAAATCACATGTGCATTCTATGGGCCATTGCTCCCCGTGCCTCTCTGAGGGGGCCAGGTTCTGGCTCGTGGTCCCCGGTAGGCCTAGAACTCCACCCACATCAACTGATGAAAAATAGTTAGGGTATCCATATCAGCCATGGATAGCTCTGGGGAGCCGTAGGGGCTCCCCCCAGAAAAAGAGTACAAATGACCAAGATTTTTCACAGTGCATATATAATGGAGAAAAAGAGGGGGGGGGGTTAAAATTAACTAATTACATCATGAGTAGAGTACTATACTGAGCATGTAAAAGTCATTATGAAAAGAAGGCATCAAACTCAGAAGACTATTTAGTTGTTAGCATCAGAGCATAAAGTTAACCTACACTTTATGCCAAAGGTGAAAAGGCAGAGAATGAAGGCAAACAAATACATAGGCTACAGGATACAGTACAGTCAAGGTGCCTTCCATAAAATTTAATGATTTTATTTGTATGTTCTCTTTGAAGATAATTTTCACAAGATCATTATTACTAACTGAACAAGGCAAGGCAATATTTGGGTTATTTAAAACAAATATTTCATAACACTTTACCTCCATGCCATAAACTGCTAATATAACTCATGAATGGAGCTAGTTTTCTACCAATAAAATATGATTTTTTAAGTGTAGGATAATATTTTTATACAATGCATGAATAGAATACTTTGAATGAATTTAATAAATTAAATGAATTGTAATAATTACAGTAAAAGAGAAAAGTAGTTTAAGGTATTCCATTGGATGCTCACTGAGTTTCAGGAAGCAGCTCAATACTCTCCATGCCATAGCCAAGTCTGAGAACACCCATAGCGAAGAAAGTCAGGAGGAGGTTGCCAGATGCCACCAGCAGAAGTACGACCACCAGGCCCCAGAAGAAGCCACTCTCACCATGGTTGCCTCACTACGCTTGGGGTGTAGTTTCTCGCTCACAGCTTTAGTTACACAGAGTACATATGAAATATAGAATATTAAGAATAGTAAATAAAAAGCATAAGGTTTTTTAATATAGTCAATGTAGGAGAGAACTGGTCTGGTCTGTAAACCAGACCAGTTCTGGTTTACAACCAACCAGTAAACATCTCTTCACCTTCCCCAGTGAATTTCAGAGAATATTCACAATGAGCAGGCAATTATCAGGAGAAAGCACAGCTGTTGGACCATAACAGTGCAGTAAGATGTGCCGAATTCGACACAGATTGACATTCATATAATTGAGAAGTCAGGACAAAGTTGTATATTTCAAAGAAAATATTTTATTATAAAGAATTGCATAATCAGTTCCTTACTTGTTGTTAGACAAGGGCTACACAAACACACACCAACAGTCTTAATACATAAGTAACTAAGATAAGTTAAATAAGTTTATTGTTATGTACATGCCTAAGCAGAAAAGGGAGGCACAGCTCACTCTGTGAGGTGTAGGGTAGTGTCCACAGTTATGCTGTGTTGCCATACATGTTACAAATACAGGTATAAAGAAAATCATTAACACAACTACTAAATATACTCACCAAGGAATTATATGTATAGCATAGTATTTTAGATGAAAATTACTAACATTAATTTTGCTTTTTTTTCCTCTACATTAATTTGTATGGTTTTCTTGCTGATCTTATGTTGAGGTCTGCATGTGTCACACAAGGAATGTGTTAAGGTCTGCATGTGTCACACAAGGAATGTGTTAAATCTGCATGTGTCACACAAGGAGTGTGTTAAATCTGCATGTGTCACACAAGGAGTGTGTTAAATCTGCATGTGTCACACAAGGAGTGTGTTAAATCTGCATGTGTCACACAAGGAATGTGTTAAGGTCTGCATGTGTCACACAAGAAGTGTGTTAAGGTCTGCATGTGTCACACAAGGAATGTGTTAAATCTGCATGTGTCACACAAGGAGTGTGTTAAATCTGCATGTGTCACACAAGGAGTGTGTTAAATCTGCATGTGTCACACAAGGAGTGTGTTAAATCTGTATGTGTCACACAAGGAGTGTGTTAAATCTGCATGTGTCACACAAGGAATGTGTTAAGGTCTGCATGTGTCACACAAGAAGTGTGTTAAGGTCTGCATGTGTCACACAAGGAATGTGTTAAATCTGCATGTGTTCCACAAGGAGTGTGTTAAATCTGCATGTGTCACACAAGGAGTGTGTTAAATCTGCATGTGTCACACAAGGAGTGTGTTAAATCTGCATGTGTCACACAAGGAGTGTGTTAAATCTGCATGTGTCACACAAGGAGTGTGTTAAATCTGCATGTGTCACACAAGAAGTGTGAGTTAAGGTCTGCATGTGTCACACAAGAAGTGTGTTGAGGTCTGCATGTAATTACCTTTTACAGGATGTTGAGGTCTGCATGTAATTACCTTTTACAGGATGAGAGCTACGCTTGTGGTGTCCCGTCTATCCAGCACTCTTTGTCATATAAAACTTTGAAAATACTGACGGTTTTGGCCTCCACCACCTTCTCACCTAACTTGCTCCAACCGTCTACCACTCTGTTTGTGAAAGTGAATTTTCTTATATTTTTTCGGCATATTTGCTTAGTTAGTTTAACCCTCAAACCGCGCATATCATATATAAATGATATCAGTGACAAAACCGAAACCGCGCACATCATTTATAAATTATTTCGTGTCTAGTGGTATAATTTAAACGCCCTGCCTGGGATAGGGGCAGCTATAGTACAGCCACGACTGATAGTTGCCAGATGCCACCTAGAAAAAAAATCCAGCCCAACATTCTTAGGTGTGAGAGCGTCAGTATTCAGCCAGCCACCAAGGCTGGCGCACGCAGCACGAGCTCACAGCACCGCTGTTCAGCTTGTGACTACAGCATCGCCTACAAATGCCATAATATAAATGATACTGCTATTATTTAGCAGTGATAGTATTACTGAAGACCCCTGACTTTGATAAAACTGACCAGGATTCTGATAACAGCGTGATTGTGGTGATATTTATCACTGTGCTCGATGGAGGGAGGAGTACGGCTGTACAGGGAGGGTTCTGGGCGTCGTCTTCTCACTGTGTGTAATTACCTAAGTGTAATTACCTAAGTGTAGTTACAGGATGAGAGCTACGCTCGTGGTGTCCCGTCTTCCCAGCACTCTTTGTCATATAACGCTTTGAAACTACTGACGGTCTTGGCCTCCACCACCTTCTCCCCCAACTTGTTCCAACCGTCTACCACTCTGTTTGCGAAAGTGAATTTTCTTATATTTCTTCGGCATCTGTGTTTAGCCAGTTTATATCTATGACCTCTTGTTCTTGAAGTTCCAGGTCTCAGGAAATCTTTCCTGTCGATTTTATCAATTCCTGTTACTATTTTGTATGTAGTGATCATATCACCTCTTTTTCTTCTGTCTTCTAGTTTTGGCATATTTAATGCTTCTAACCTTTCCTCGTAGCTCTTACCCTTCAGTTCTGGGAGCCACTTAGTAGCATGTCTTTGCACCTTTTCCAGTTTGTTGATGTGCTTCTTAAGATATGGGCACCAAACAACAGCTGCATATTCCAGCTTTGGCCTAACAAAAGTCATGAACAATTTCTTTAGTATATCCCCATCCATGTATTTAAAAGCAATTCTGAAGTTAGAAAGCATAGCATAGGCTCCTTGCACAATATTCTTTATGTGGTCTTCAGGTGATAGTTTTCTATCTAGAACCACCCCTAGATCTGGCCACCATTTATTGACTGCACTCACCATACCAGCTTAGTGGTTCGCTATGGTGAACACAAATGTAGATACTTATATATAACGTGTGTATAGTGTGAGATAACAGCGAGAGGAGTAGGTTGGGAGCCGCCATTTTGGTGAAGGAGGAGCGTCGTCTGCACGACTTGGCACGTTGTTTACTGATGGCTACTATGGTCTTTGGGCACCATACCAGCTTATTTGTACAAGTATGGTGAATAAATCAGGTAGATACTTGTATATAATGTGTGTATATAGCATAATAACACCACAACCAATATTGTTGGAGGAGAAATATTAGTAATTACCTAAGTGTAATTACCTAAGTGTAGTTACAGGATGAGAGCTACGCTCGTGGTGTCCCGTCTTCCCAGCACTCTTTGTCATATAACGCTTTGAAACTACTGACGGTCTTGGCCTCCACCACCTTCTCCCCCAACTTGTTCCAACCGTCTACCACTCTGTTTGCGAAAGTGAATTTTCTTATATTTCTTCGGCATCTGTGTTTAGCCAGTTTATATCTATGACCTCTTGTTCTTGAAGCTCCAGGTCTCAGGAAATCTTTCCTGTCGATTTTATCAATTCCTGTTACTATTTTGTATGTAGTGATCATATCACCTCTTTTTCTTCTGTCTTCTAGTTTTGGCATATTTAATGCTTCTAACCTTTCCTCGTAGCTCTTACCCTTCAGTTCTGGGAGCCACTTAGTAGCATGTCTTTGCACCTTTTCCAGTTTGTTGATGTGCTTCTTAAGATATGGGCACCAAACAACAGCTGCATATTCTAGCTTTGGCCTAACAAAAGTCATGAACAATTTCTTTAGTATATCCCCATCCATGTATTTAAAAGCAATTCTGAAGTTAGAAAGCATAGCATAGGCTCCTTGCACAATATCTTATGTGGTCTTCAGGTGATAGTTTTTATCTAGAACCCCCCTAGATCTCTTTCTTATCAGAGTTTTTTAAAGATTTCTCACATAATATATAGGTTGTGTGGGGTCTATGTTCTCCTATTCCACATTCCATAACATGACATTTATAACATTAAATTCCATTGCCAAGTGGTTCCATATACTTATTTTATCCAGGTCTTCTTGAAGGGCATGACAATCATCTAAATTTCTTATCCTTCCTATATCTTAGCATCATCAGCAAACATGTCATATAATTCTGTATACCAACTGGTAGATCATTTATGTAGACAATAAACATCACTGGGCAAGAACTGAACACTGTGGTACTCCACTTGTGACATTTCTCCAGTCCGATACATTGCCTCTGATCACAGCCCTCATTGTTCTATCAGTCAGAAAGTTTTTCATCCATGTTAGAAGANCAGCAGTGCAGAAAGTGTCACGGAACCAGCTGAGAATGTTGCAAGTGCAGCAGGCAACACTGAAGTTCCTTCCCCCCCTCCCCCAAGAGGAGACCACAAGTCTGCTATCATTACAGAGAATGGTGAAGGGACTGAGGGAGACCTCGGACACAAGACTTGCAGCAATTCTTATCTCACACGCACACAGCGGGGCACAGCCTCGGGCAGGGAACCCAAGACACTGAGCAAGCCTCATACACAACCGAATTATTTTCAGCACGTTAGACCCAAAAGGTTAACCGAAAGGTTAACATGCGATTGCCATGTTGGATCCGTCTTGGATACAAATATCCATGGAGATTCCGAATTCAAACAACAGTTGAGGAGCGGAGTTGCAGAATCTGCGGTGAGAGTGACGGACACCGCCTTGACCACTATCTACGAGACTGTGAACACCTGAGAGACATTAGAAATATGTGTAGAATAATAAACCCCACATTGTTTGAGTTAGGAAAGCACTATTTGTCAAATATTGATACTGTTCTTAAAAGATTCCCCTATTTTGCACCCGCAAGATAACGTAAGTTTTTAAGGGTTGACGAATGTTAATCTTCTTGTTTGAGAAGCTGTTCACTTGAGACAGTTAAGCAAGTCCCAGCTGTGTCTGGGTACAGGTGACAGGATGAACAATCCAGCGGGTTTTCTTCCTATTGGGGAGTGTTTGTTCATGCTGCTATGGCGGTGTGTCCACTCACTGGATGAGTGGCGCTGCCCAATAAAATTTCCCCTTGGGGCGAAAAAAATGTCCGCTCCTTTCAAAGCTGGAAAATTGCTGACATGGAGAGCGTCCAAAATTCCTTTACTGCTAGAATCAACTCAATAAAACCTAAATTACTGGGACCGACTAAAATGCCAAAATCTGTATTCTCTTGAGCGCAGGCGGGAGAGATACATAATAATTTACACGTGGAGGATGGTAGAGGGGCTGGTCCCAAACCTGCACACAGCAATAACATCACATGAGACCAGAAGACATGGCAGGATGTGCAGAATACCCCCGTTGAAGAGCAGAGGTGCAACAGGTACTCTGAGAGAGAACTCTATCAACATCAGAGGCCCGAGACTGTTCAACACGCTTCCACTACACATAAGGGGCATAACTGGCCGACCCCTCATAGTGTTTAACAGAGAACTGGATAAGCACCTCCAAAGGATACCTGATCAACCAGGCTGTGATTCATACGTCAGGCTGCGAGCAGCCGCGTTAAACAGTCTGGTTGACCAGTCCAGCAACCATGAGGCCTGGTCAAGGCCGGGCCGCGAGGACGTTGATCCCCGAAATCACCGCAAGTTAACAGTAAGGTAGGCAGGTAGTGAAGTGAACAGGACCCATGGTAGTAGGCCTGTACATAAATGACATGCAGTATCCTAACGAGGAGCCTCGGAACCAGCGAGGGCTGCAGGCTGAGTCTTAAATGGTCGGATAATGGAGTTCAACCAAGAGAAGTGCAACGTCACGAGATTGAGAGGAGGAGTAACTAGGGTAGACGAACACTACATAATGAAAGGAAGAAACTTACCGGCGCCATTGAGAGTAAAGTATCTGGGAGTAAACAACACCCAACCTATCTCTAGAGGCACAAATTAAACCACTTACCCCAATATCCTAAGCTGGCGAATATCGGGACAGCTTTCAGGACCACTGGCAAGTGGCGTGTGTTCCAGCTGGGGTGAGGGGGGGGGGGTGCAGGCGCCCCACAAGGGTGGCTGCAGTGCGGTGCTCCCTCCTGTAGGCTGCCTTTGTTGTTATTACTGGTATTACCAGGCCCCCTGTCCCCCCCTCACCTTCCCACCGCTGTTATGGTGTATGGTGATCACTATAGTGCCACACTATACCCCGGGGTGTGCCTCAACACCCCCCTTCCCCCCGGGTGTTATACACCAGGCTCCTCCCCCGGGTGTTATACACCAGGCTCCTCCCCCGGGTGTTATACACCAGGCTCCTCCCCCGGGTGTTATACACCAGGCTCCTCCCCTGGGTGTTATACACCAGACTCCTCCCCTGGGTGTTATACACCAGGCTCCTCCCCTGGGTGTTATACACCAGGCTCCTCCCCCGGGTGTTATACACCAGGCTCCTCCCCCGGGTGTTATACACCAGGCTCCTCCCCAGGGTGTTATACACCAGGCTCCTCCCCCGGGTGTTATACACCAGGCTCCTCCCCCAGGGTGTTATACACCAGGCTCCTGCCCAGGGTGTTATACACCAGGCTCCTCCCCCGGGTGTTATACACCAGGCTCCTCCCCCAGGGTGTTATACACCAGGCTCCTCCCCCGGGTGTTATACACCAGGCTCCTCCCCAGGGTGTTATACACCAGGCTCCTCCCCCAGGGTGTTATACACCAGGCTCCTCCCCCGGGTGTTATACACCAGGCTCCTCCCCAGGGTGTTATACACCAGGCTCCTCCCCCAGGGTGTTATACACCAGGCTCCTCCCCAGGGTGTTATACACCAGGCTCCTCCCCCAGGGTGTTATACACCAGGCTCCTCCCCCGGGTGTTATACACCAGGCTCCTCCCCCGGGTGTTATACACCAGGCTCCTCCCCTGGGTGTTATACACCAGGCTCCTCCCCCAGGGTGTTATACACCAGGCTCCTCCCCCGGGTGTTATACACCAGGCTCCTCCCCCAGGGTGTTATACACCAGGCTCCTCCCCCAGGGTGTTATACACCAGGCTCCTCCCCAGGGTGTTATACACCAGGCTCCTCCCCAGGGTGTTATACACCAGGCTCCTCCCCAGGGTGTTATACACCAGGCTCCTCCCCCAGGGTGTTATACACCAGGCTCCTCCCCTGGGTGTTATACACCAGGCTCCTCCCCAGGGTGTTATACACCAGGCTCCTCCCCCGGGTGTTATACACCAGGCTCCTCCCCGGGTGATACGCCAGGCTCCTCCCCAGGGTGTTATACACCAGGCTCCTCCCCCAGGGTGTTATACACCAGGCTCCTCCCCAGGGTGTTATACACCAGGCTCCTCCCCCAGGGTGTTATACACCAGGCTCCTCCCCAGGGTGTTATACACCAGGCTCCTCCCCCAGGGTGTTATACACCAGGCTCCTCCCCCGGGTGTTATACACCAGGCTCCTCCCCCGGGTGTTATACACCAGGCTCCTCCCCCGGGTGTTATACACCAGGCTCCTCCCCCGGGTGATACGCCAGGCTCCTCCCCTCTCCATCACTCACCCCGTCTCCATCATCCCCGTCATCCTCCTCTCCTTCCATACCTCCCTCTCCTGCCTCTCTTCTCCTTTCCTTGATTATAACACATCCTCCCTGCCTGCCATCTCCCTTCCCATCTTCCCTGCCTGCCATCGCCCTTCCCATCTTCCCTGCCTGCCATCTCCCTTCCCATCTTCCCTGCCTGCCATCTCCCTTCCCATCTTCCCTGCCTGCCATCGCCCTTCCCATCTTCCCTGCCTGCCATCTCCCTTCCCATCTTCCCTGCCTGCCATCTCCCTTCCCATCTTCCCTGCCTGCCACCTTCCTTTCCCTCCTCCTTGCCAGCCTTCACCCTTCCCCGTCTCCTTCCCGTTCTCCTCCATCTCTATGAATGTGATACCAACATCGAACGTGCTTGATACCTGGTTGATACCTGGTTGATGGGGTTCTGGGAGTTCTTGTACTCCCCAAGCCCGGCCCGAGGCCAGGCTTGACTTGTGAGAGTTTGGTCCACCAGGCTGTTGCTTGGAGCGGCCCGCAGGCCCACATACCCACCACAGCCCGGTTGGTCCGGCACTTTTTTTTTAGAAAACAGTCTACCTTTATCTTGAAGATGTCCACGGTTGTTACGGCAATATTCTTATAGTCGCTGGGAGGACGTTGAACAACCGCGGACCTCTGATATTTATACAGTGTTCTCTGATTGTGCCTGTGGCACCCCTGCTCTTCACTGGTTCTATTCTGCATTTTCTTCCATATCGTTCACTCCAGTACGTTGTTATTTTACTGTGTAGATTGGTACTTGGCCCTAAAGTATCTTTCACGTGTATATTATTTGGTATATCTCTCATCTCCTTTCTATTGAGTACATTTGGAGAGCTTTGAGACGATCCCAATATTTAGGTGCTT
>WNGS01066681.1:282685-304988 GCA_020271785.1 Procambarus virginalis | reverse complement strand
GGCATGTGTCAGTGTAGGATGTGTCAGGGTGGGATGTGTCAGTGTGGGATGTGTCAGGGGGGATGTGTCAGTGTGGGATGTGTCAGTGTAGGATGTGTCAGTGTGGGATGTGTCAGTGTGGGATGTGTCAGTGTAGGATGTGTCAGTGTAGGATGTGTCAGGGTGGGATGTGTCAGTGTGGGATGTGTCAGGTTGGGATGTGTCAGTGTGGGATGTGCCAGTGTGGGATGTGTCAGTGTGGGGTGTCAGTGTGGATGTGTCAGTGTAGGATGTGTCAGTGTAGATGTGTCAGTGTGGGAGGTGTCAGTGTGGGGATGTGTCAGTGTAGGATGTGTCAGTGTGGGATGTGTCAGTGTGGGAGGGTCAGTGTGGGATGTGTCAGTGTAGGATGTGTCAGTGTAGGATGTGTCAGTGTGGGATGTGTCAGTGTGGGATGTGTCAGTGTGGGATGTGTCAGTGTGGGATGGTCAGGGTGGGATGTGCCAGTGTGGGATGGTGTCAGTGTGGGATGTGTCAGTGTAGGATGTGTCAGTGTAGGATGTGTCAGGGTGGGATGTGTCAGTGTGGATGTGTCAGTGTGGATGTGTCAGTGTGGGATGTGTCGTGTGGGATGTGTCAGTGTAGGATGTGTCAGTGTAGGATGTGTCAGGGTGGGATGTGTCAGTGTGGGATGTTCAGTGTAGGATGTGTCAGTGTGGGATGTGTCAGTGTGGGATGTGTCAGTGTGGGATGTGTCAGGGTGGGATGTGTCAGTGTAGGATGTGTCAGTGTGATGATGTCAGTGTGGGATGTGTCAGTGTGGGATGTGTCAGTGTAGGATGTGTCAGCGTGTGGATGTGTCAGTGTGGGATGTGTCAGTGTGGGATGTGTCAGTGTGGGGATGTGCAGTGTGGATGTGTCAGTGTGGGATGTGCCAGTGTGGGATTTGTCAGTGGGATGTGTCAGTGTGGGATGGTCAGTGTGGGATGTGTCAGTGTGGGATGTGTCAGTGTGGGATGTGTCAGGGTGGGATGTGTCAGTGTGGGATGTGTCAGTGTGGGATGTGTCAGGGTGGGATGTGTCAGTGTAGGATGGTCAGTGTAGGATGTGTCAGTGTGGGATGTGTCAGTGTGGGATGTGTCAGTGTAGGATGTGTCAGTGTGGGATGTGTCAGTGTGGGATGTGTCAGTGTAGGATGTGTCAGTGTAGGATGTGTCAGTGTGGGATGTGTCAGGGGATGTGTCAGTGTAGGATGTGTCAGTGTGGGATGTGTCAGTGTGGATGTGTCAGTGTAGGATGTGTCAGTGGGATGTGTCAGTGTGGATGTGTCAGTGTGGGATGTGTCAGTGTGGGATGTGTCAGTGTGGGATGTGTCAGTGTGGGATGTGTCAGTGTAGGATGTGTCAGTGTAGGATGTGTCAGGGTGGGATGTGTCAGTGTATGATGTGTCAGTGTAGGAGGGTGTCAGGGTAGGATGTGTCAGGTGGGATGTGTCAGTGTGGGATGTGTCAGGTAGGATGTGTCAGTGTGGGATGTGTCAGTGTGGGATGTGTCAGTGTAGGATGTGTCAGTGTGGGATGTGTCAGTGTGGGATGTGTCAGTGTGGGATGTGTCAGTGTGGGATGTGTCAGTGTGGGATGTGCCAGTGTGGGATGTGTCAGGGTGGGATGTGTCAGTGTGGATGTGTCAGTGTGGGATGTGTCAGTGTGGGATGTGTCAGGGTGGGATGTGCCAGTGTGGGATGTGTCAGTGTGGGATGTGTCAGTGTAGGATGTGTCCAGTGTGGGATGTGTCAGTGTAGGATGTGCAGTGTGGGATGTGTCAGTGTGGGATATTGAAGTTCTGACAACCAGTTCTGAGGGAGCCGGTCGGCCGAGCGGAAAGCACGCTGGACTTGTGATCCTGGGTTCGATCCCAAGCGCTGGCGAGAAACAATGGACAGAGTTTCTTTCACCCTATGCCCCTGTTACCTAGCAGTAAAAATAGGTACCTGGGTGTTAGTCAGCTGTCACGGGCTGCTTCCTGGGGGTGGAGGCCTGGTCGAGGACCGGGCCGCGGGGACACTAAAAAGCCCCGAAATCATCTCAAGATAACCTCAAGATAACCATGGGGAATAGACCTTCAAAACCAGTCCAGATTCCTGGTGGAGGAGATTTCAGCAAATTCAACTTCAATAATAAACAGATAAACTGGGAGCAAATAAACCAGGACTTCACAGAAATAAACTGGGAAGAACAGCTAGAAAATGCAAACCTGAGCCTGGAAAAAATATGCTCAGTAGCACTAGAAATATGTTCAAACCGCATACCTCTAAGAAAAAAGAGAAAGAGATGCAGATTGGAACGGGAACGTCGTTCCCTTTATAGGCGAAGAAAACGAATCACGGAACAACTTGAGAGTCGCACCCTGTCTCAAGAACGGCGAAGAAGGTTAGGTAGAGAAATAGAAACAATTGAACTCAAGCTACAAGAATCATACAAAACCCAGGAGAGGCAAAGAGAGCAAAAGGCCATCAGTGAAATAGAGATAAATCCGAAATATTTTTTCTCCTATGCAAAATCAAGATCAAAAACCACATCTAGTATCGGGTCCCTGCGAAAGGGAGATGGAACTTTCACCGATGACAACAAAGAAATGAGCGAGTTACTGAGGAAACAGTACGACTCTGTTTTCAGCGAGCCATTAAACGCAGTAAAGATTGATAACCCAAATGAATTTTTCATGGATATGATACCAACATCAAATCATATATCAGACGTCACCCTATCCCCACTGGATTTTGAAGAAGCCATAAACAGTATGCCTATGCACTCTGCACCAGGCCCTGATTCTTGGAACTCCATATTCATCAAGAACTGTAAAAAAAACACTATCGCAGGCCCTCCACATTCTGTGGAGACAAAGCCTAGATACTGGCGTTATCCCTCACATACTAAAAACAGCAGAGATAGCACCACTTCATAAAGGAGGAAATAAGGCAGAGGCAAAATATTACAGACCGACAGCACTAACATCGCACATCATAAAAATTTTTGAGAGAGTGCTAAGAAGTAAGATTACAAAATACATGGAATCACGGCATTTCCATAACCCCGGACAACATGGTTTCAGAACAGGGCGCTCTTGCCTGTCGCAGTTGCTGGACCACTATGACATGGCATTAGATGCCATGGAAGACAAACAAAACGCTGATGTAATTTACACAGATTTCGCAAAAGCTTTTGATAAATGTGACCATGGTGTTATTGCACATAAAATGCGTTCAAAAGGAATTACCGGAAAAATAGGCAGATGGATCTACAATTTCCTGACTAACAGAACCCAATGTGTAATAGTCAACAAAATAAAATCCAGCCCATCAACCGTGAAGAGCTCAGTCCCCCAGGGTACTGTGCTTGCTCCAGTACTTTTTCTCATCCTCATATCGGACATAGACAAGAACACAACCTATAGCACTGTATCATCCTTTGCAGATGACACTAGGATTTTCATGAGAGTTGGCAACATAGAGGACACGGCAAGCCTCCAATCAGATGTAGATCAGGTCTTTCTATGGGCTACAGAAAATAATATGGTGTTTAACGAGGATAAGTTCCAGCTCATGCGCTACGGAAAATTGAAAATATAAAAACGGAAACCACGTACAAAACTCAGGCAAATCATAACATAGAACGAAAAGGCAATGTAAAGGATCTGGGTGTACTCATGTCGGAAGACCTTACCTTTAAAGAACACAATAAAGTAGCCGTCACAACTGCAAGAAAAATGACAGGTTGGATAACAAGAACCTTTCACACTAGAGATGCTATACCGATGATGATACTTTTCAAGACGCTTGTGCTCTCTAGAGTGGAGTACTGCTGCACAATGACAGCCCCTTTCAAAGCTGGAGAAATTGCTGACCTGGAGAGCGTGCAGAGATCCTTTACTGCTAGAATCCACTCAGTAAAACATCTAAACTATTGGGACCGACTAAAGAGCCTAAATCTGTACTCCCTTGAGCGCAGGCGGGAGAGATACATAATAATTTACACGTGGAAAATATTAAGAGGGGCTGGTCCCAAACCTGCACACAGAAATAACATCACATGAGACCAGAAGACATGGCAGGATGTGCAGAATACCCCCGTTGAAAAGCAGAGGTGCAACAGGTACTCTGAGAGAGAACTCTATCAACATCAGAGGCCCGAGACTGTTCAACACGCTTCCACTACACATAAGGGACATAACTGGCAAACCCCTCACAGTGTTCAAGAGAGAACTGGATAAGCACCTCCAAAGGATACCTGATCAACCAGGCTGTGACTCATACGTCAGGCTGCGAGCAGCCGCGTCAACAGCCTGGTTGATCAGTCCAGCAACCAGGAGGCCTGGTCGACGACCGGGCCGCGGGGACGCTAAGCCCCGGAAGCACCTCAAGGTAACCTTAAGGTAAGGATATATGACCGAACCTAGCCAACCCTACCTAACCTAACCTAAACTAACACAACTAAGTCAATAATTTATGTTCCTAATATAATATATTAATAATAATTAAAATAAACTAATTGGAAGCAATTTATTGAAAATAAAGAAAATCACTCGGCCTATTAGGCAAATCGGGCCTTGCATAGTAGGCCAAGAAGTGCGTTCTGGCTACTAGGTACGACATATATATATATATATATATATATATATATATATATATATATATATATATATATATATATATATATATATATATATATATATATATATATATATATATATATATATATATATATATATATATATATAGAAATAAAGAGTACGTAGAGAAGACCTTGTGAATCCTTACTGAACGCTTTGATATTTTCTTCTACGCTTCTGGGGCTTAGCGTCCCTGCGGCCCGGTCGTCGACCAGGCCTCCTGGTTGCTGAACTGGTCAACCAGGCTGTTGGACGTGGCTGCTCGCAGCCTGACGTACGAATGTATGTATATACATCTAGCTATATTTTAAAATGTCATTACACAAAAAGGGTTACAACACTGGTTACATGCAGGGTACAAGGCTACTTGTCACAAGTTCTAGAGTTCCTCCAGCTCCTCAGATGGCGGGCAGGAACCATGGATGCAGTGAGCATTTCCTCTCTGGATCGCCACACTAAGGCGCTGAAAGAGAAAACTGGCGGCTCTAGAGTCTCATATAAACCGTCTGCTACCCAGTCTATTTCTATATTTTCAACGGAGATGTTTTAGGGGATGGGATCCTTACAATTACAGGGCTGACACTCGCATGCCATTTGTGCTCCTGGCAAGACTCCTGAGCAAGACTCCTGGGAAGACTCCTGAGCAAGACTCCTGGGAAGACTCCTGAGCAAGACTCCTGGGAAGACTCCTGAGCAAGACTCCTGGCAAGACTCCTGAGCAAGACTCCTGAGCAAGACTCCTGAGCAAGACTCCTGAGCAAGACTCCTGGGAAGACTCCTGGGAAGACTCCTGGAAGACTCCTGAGCAAGACTCCTGAGCAAGACTCCTGGGAAGACTCCTGGGAAGACTCCTGGGAAGACTCCTGAGCAAGACTCCTGGGAAGACTCCTGGGAAGACTCCTGAGCAAGACTCCTGGGAAGACTCCTGAGCAAGACTCCTGGGAAGACTCCTGAGCAAGACTCCTGGCAAGACTCCTGAGCAAGACTCCTGAGCAAGACTCCTGAGCAAGACTCCTGAGCAAGACTCCTGGCAAGACTCCTGAGCAAGACTCCTGAGCAAGACTCCTGAGCAAGACTCCTGGGAAGACTCCTGGGAAGACTCCTGAGCAAGACTCCTGGGAAGACTCCTGAGCAAGACTCCTGGGAAGACTCCTGGGAAGACTCCTGAGCAAGACTCCTGGCAAGACTCCTGAGCAAGACTCCTGGGAAGACTCCTGAGCAAGACTCCTGGGAAGACTCCTGAGCAAGACTCCTGAGCAAGACTCCTGGGAAGACTCCTGAGCAAGACTCCTGAGCAAGACTCCTGAGCAAGACTCCTGAGCAAGACTCCTGAGCAAGACTCCTGAGCAAGACTCCTGAGCAAGACTCCTGAGCAAGACTCCTGAGCAAGACTCCTAGGATGACTCCTGAGCAAGACTCCTGGGAAGACTCCTGGGAAGACTCCTGGGAAGACTCCTGAGCAAGACTCCTGAGCAAGACTCCTGAGCAAGACTCCTGAGCAAGACTCCTGAGCAAGACTCCAGAGCAAGACTCCTGAGCAAGACTCCTGAGCAAGACTCCTGAGCAAGACTCCTGGGAAGACTCCTGAACAAGACTCCTGAGCAAGACTCCTGAGCAAGACTCCTGAGCAAGACTCCTGGGAAGACTCCTGAGCAAGACTCCTGAGCAAGACTCCTGAGCAAGACTCCTGAGCAAGACTCCTGAGCAAGACTCCTGAGCAAGACTCCTGAGCAAGACTCCTGAGCAAGACTCCAGAGCAAGACTCCTGAGCAAGACTCCTGAGCAAGACTCCTGAGCAAGACTCCTGGGAAGACTCCTGAACAAGACTCCTGAGCAAGACTCCTGAGCAAGACTCCTGAGCAAGACTCCTGGGAAGACTCCTGAGCAAGACTCCTGAGCAAGACTCCTGAGCAAGACTCCTGAGCAAGACTCCTGAGCAAGACTCCTGAGCAAGACTCCTGGGAAGACTCCTGAACAAGACTCCTGAGCAAGACTCCTGAGCAAGACTCCTGGGAAGACTCCTGAGCAAGACTCCTGAGCGAGACTTCTGAGCAAGACTCCTGAGCAAGACTCCTGAGCAAGACTCCTGAGCGAGACTCCTGAGCAAGACTCCTGAGCAAGACCCCTGAGCAAGACTCCTGAGCAAGACTCCTGAGCAAGACTCCTGGGAAAGAGTGCAGGTGTGAGGAAGATCATCGCTCCACCACGAGAGGCGCCATGCTTGACCTGGTGTCCGGCGAGACTCGCTCCATTACATAATACCAATCGTGAGGGAACGGTGGAGTTCGGTCATGTGTGTCCAGAAGCAGTTCTTACCTCTGCCTGCAGCCTTACTGGTGGAGGTGGAGGTGGTGTGGGGTCCGAACACACACACACACACACACACACACCACCGCATCACACAACCAACTACCTGTTGCATTGGATACCATTCATCAAATCAAAGTCCGTTGTATGCAAATGTGGCTTCAAGATTTCATCCTGTTTTCTCAGTGTGTTCCTGTTTTCTCAGTGTTCCCTCTCTGTGGGTGAGTTGCTGTTCTCACCAAAGGTTTTGAGGTCTGTCAGAAAGAGCAGCGTCACCCCGCCACGTGACAACTTGGAATAACTGTTGATCCCGCGGTTGGCTGCCCTCGGCACCCCTCTCTCTAATATTCTGGTCGATATTCCTGCCAAGAGACCTGACAATGTAATATTCTGGTCGATATTCCTGCCAAGAGACCTGATAATATAATATTCTGGTCGATATTCGTGACAATATAATATTCTGGTCGATATTCGTGCCAAAAGACCTAACAATGTAATATTCTACTTGTGTAAAGGAGGAAATGTATATGTTTATCTCTCAGAATGTTCGGTAATACGTTTATTGTTTGTGATGTGTGTCTATGTATGTATTAACACGATGTACTGAACGGGGTGAGAATAGCTTGAGCTACCTCATCCCTTTGTGTGTATTTTACCTCAATAAAGTTATTTCAATTTAAATTTCATGTAATATTTTGGTCGATATTCGTGCCAAGAGACCTGCCAATGTAATATATGACCGTATACCCTTGGCAGCAGGGATGGGGCTCCCAGAGCCACCTGATGAACGTATCTGAGCTTAGAATTAAAACCACGTCACCTGACCGTGTGAAGGTAAATGATATAGTTTGTCCTGTGGTGTAGGTAGAGTGGGGAGCACCTGGGTAATTGATCGCACCTGATTGCACTAGCCAACACCTGGCCCCTCCAGACATCTGACGAGGACTGACGGCTGAGTAGACAGCGCTCGGGATTCGTAGTCCTAAGGGTGTACTAGATCAGTACATCTAACTGTGCATTCATAGACAGGAGCACCGTGTGAAGATAAGCGCTCCCCCAGTTATACCCAATAAGTGTTGATAACACTACAATAATAACCCCCCCTAAACAAGTTATCTCAAGTTAGGCCTGGTCCTTAGACGGGCTTGAGAGAAAATAACACTGGCGAACCCACTCCGGGTAATTACACATTATAATAATCCATGACGACCGGACCAACCGGGCTGTGGTGGGTATGTGGGCCTGCGGGCCGCTCCAAGCAACAGCCTAGTGGACCAAACTCTCACAAGTCAAGCCTGGCCTCGGGCGGGCTTGGGGAGTAGAAGAACTCCCAGAACCCCATCAACCAGGTATCAAGCAGGCTGCGTGCAGCGGCACCTAAGAGTCTGGTTGACACTGACCTGGGAGCCATATCAAAGTAATCATCGCACTAGCAATGGAAACAATGTTCTCCGAAATTATTTGGATGTGATTTATAATAAGGAAGTTAGATCACTTGCGTGGAGCTCTCGGTCAATTAGCTTACCCTGATGACTGTTGTGGGAACATTGCGTGAATCAATAGTAACAAAAGCCATAGCAATACATGTTTAAGAATCACAGATATAATTACTGATTCACAACACGGGTGTACCGAGGCCGCTCACGTTTAACAAATTTGTTCTTGTTGTTTTCCGGCATATATGACGAGGGTGAGGTTGTCCTGAGATTATCTTGAGATGATTTCGGGGCTTAACGTCCCCGCGGCCCGGTCTTCGACCAGGCATCCATTTTGTTACACACTCACCCAGGAAGCAGGCCGTAACAACTGTCTACCTCTCTGGTACCTATTTACTGCAGTAAATAGGTATAGGTACGGTAGTACTACGACACACCTACCTTTACTTCCCCAAAGCCTTTCCTCACACAAGACTGATAAGAAGGGAAGAGGCTCATGGTATCGGAGGTGTTATCTTAAGTTGGGTTAGGGCGTTGTTATTTCAAATGAAACCTGGTGTAGACGCTCGGGAGTGCCCCAGGACTCCATCCTGGACCCCTGTTATTTACCGTGTATATACAACACTTACACACACGATTGACCAGAATCATTTGTCAATTTCCAGATAGAAAAATTGGACGAAACACAAAGTCAGAACTCAAAATTGTAACAAAGTTATTTTAGAGCCGCAGGCGCATTTTACTACTGACAAATGGCGAGTACTGAGACTTAGAGTATATTAGAGAACGCGGATATAAGCCTAGCAACGTTCAAAGTGGCAACTGTGAATATGAAAATTATCTCTGAACCAGGACTGGCAGGAATCTTTATTGAGAAATATTGGCAGGTGGAGTCCGGATTTCTTGGCGTTCACGGTTTCGATCTATCTTTTTACCTTCGTTTTCAATTCGGCTGTAGTGTCCTTCGTTACCCTTTGGAATTTAGTTTGGTCGGAGAGAATGAGGTTCATTTTGGCCAGATATTCGTCTTTTTTAAGAGTAACATATATTGGCGACTTTTTTCTCCTTATTCTCACGAAGGCTCTTAGCTGCCGCTTTGAGCTCGGGGGACAGTATGGTGCTTCTGTAGTTACCTCGAGTCTTTCCTCCTTCTGCAATAAGTCACCTCACCCAAAACGAGTATAAGTATGATGTATTTTATGTGTAAACTACGTCTTTGAAAATATAATAAGCATTAAGAAGCGCGTTCAGACGTCAGACTAGAAATAAAGAATGAATTTTGGAGAGTTAATTTATCAATTACGCTAGACAGTAAAGAAGAACGTAAGAAATATTGAGAAGATTCGTGTTAGAATTATTAATCTTACCCTTTCGGTCATATTCAACAACAAGCCAATATGCAACCGAAAACTCCTTAGCGTATCCAGTACTACACCACCTAGACGTATCCACGATGCACGATGCACCTTAGCATATCCAGTACTACACCACCTAGACCATACTGACTGTACAAAATGGATGGAAGTCGTGAGACTTTTAACCCAACCCCCGACAGCACTCGATGGTCAATATTAAGGTACAGATATTTAATCGAATCACCTCGCTGTTGGGGCCACGTGAGTGACACAAATGTGAAGAAGCTTGAAATATGCAAGAAACAGTTATGGAGGCATTAAATCTGTTGTGTTGCAGTAAAGATTAATGTGATGGAGATATACACATTTTGTCGTAATTTTTCGTAATTAAAAATATAACGTGTAAATGAGAGCTGACTTATACTTTACGGAGACGGTAATGTTTGGTCCAGCGGCGTCTCGTCTTCGTCTGGGGGAATAAGGAGGACACTTATATATGCAGTTCTATAGAGGACCAGTTCTGTAGTTGAAGATAAAGCGTTATCTTCATCAGCAGAGTGGTGGTCTATAGACCTATATATAAAGGTGGAGCCCTCATTCACCAGGCGAAGAATATAGTGAGTCAGGCCAGGAGAGTCTTAACGCAACATGGTAACCAGCACACTAGGAGTACAAGGCCACCAGCAGTGGTATTCACCTAGTTGTACTTGCCCGGGTTGAGCTCTGGCTCTTTGGTCCCGCCTCTCAACTGTCAATCAACTGGTGTACAGGTTCCTGAGCCTACTGGGATCTATCATATATACATATGAAACTGTGTATGGAGTCAGCCTCCACCACATCACTGCCTAATGCATTCCATTTGTTAACTGTGGTGAAGTAATACTGGTGATGGTGGGTAATGATGTGTTGAGCGTGTGCACACCACCTCATGAAGCTGGTCGTGTCCCTGGTACGGAGAGGACATACAGATGCACCACCAGCGGGACATGGATGTCCTCTCGTCTACTTTGTGATGGTCATTGTTGTGTTAGTGTGTCGGTCACCTCTTAGCACCACCCACACCTGCTCCTGAGTCTTGATGGGTCCTGGAGACCAGCACACACACTTGCATGTGTGTCCATGCTTTCTGCTCTCATCCCCCATCCCCTCTCCCTGGCCTTCCTGCTCTGTTTCCACAGCCCCGTCCCTCTGCCTTCAGCCCCATCCCTCTCCCTGGCCTTCCTGGAAGGGAAGGGAAAGGAATTGTCAGGAGAAAACACCAAGCCATGACGACTATATTGCACTTGGAAGGGGTCAGGATAAGGATTTGGGATGGGGGGGGGGGAGGAATGGTGCCCAACCACTTGGACGGTCGGGGATTGAACACTGACCTGCATGAAGCGAGACCGTCGCTCTACCGTCCAGCCCAAGTGGCCTTCCTGGAGCTGTTAGGAAGAGACTACAAGATGACCTGAACAAACTGAAAGAATGGTCTAACAAATGGCTCCTAGAGTTTAACCAAACCAAGTGTAAAGTAATGAATATGGGTGTAAGGTTTTCGAGGCCGGACACACGTTAACAGTTGGGAGAGGAAGTACAACACTCCAAGAATCAGGAAGAGAGAACAATCTGATTGACGAGACCACCAAAAGGGATGCCTGGTCAGAGACCGGGCCGCGAAGACCATAACCCTCGGAATCACGTGTGAGGCCAATCCTGGAGTATGCGGCTCCAGCGTGCAGTCCACATCTCGTCAAACACAAGACGACGTTAAGGTTCGGAGGTGTGCCACCAGACTGAGAGGTATGAACTATGAAGAAAGACTACTGGAATAAACTCACGTTACCGGAAACAGAAGAGCTACGGGAGACATGATTATCACCTACAAAATTCTTAGAGAAATTAGGGTAGATGAAGACCAATTATTTGGCATAGGTGGTACACAAACAAGGGACACAGGTTGAAATTTGGTACCCAAATAAACCTAAGATATTATATAAAAAAAAATTTCAGAGTAGTTAATAATTGGAATGCATTAGGCAGTGATGTGGTGGGGCAGACTCCATGCACAGCTTCAAATGTAGATATGATAGAGCCCAGTAGGCTCAGGAACCTGTACACAGTTGATTGACAGTTGAGAGGCGGGACCAAAGAGCCAAAGCTCAACAAGGCAATTACAACTAGGTGATACAACTAGGTGAGTAGAGCGAGGAGTGCACTAGGAGAGGAAGTGAAGAGACAGATGCCATACAAGGATCCAATGTAAACATAACACTTATAGGTGAGTACACATTGTCCGTACCTCCATATGTTTACTTTTCTCTCCCTCCCTCCCTCACTCTCTCCCTCACTCACTCCCTCCCTCACTCCCTCACTCCCTCACTCTCTCCCTCACTCCCTACCTCCTCACTCTTCTCCCTCACTCACTCCCTCCCTCATCCCTCACTCTCTCCCTCACTCCCTCCTTCCTCACTCTCTCCCTCACTCAATCCCTCCCTCATTCCCTCACTCCCTCCTCCCTTCCACTCCCTCACTCTCTCCTCCTTTTTTCCTCAATCCCTCATTCCCTTCTCGCTCCTTCCTTCATATCTTCCTCCCTTCTCTCTCTCCCTCCCTCCCGTCATATAGTCCTCTCTCTCCCTCTCCCACCTTCTCTCCCTTCAGATCCTATCCAATATTTAGTGTCATGTCGTAATTGGAATTAGAAAGGAAGGCTTTGTTTCCTGGGCAATTTTCTCTGCCTCAGAGGGATACAAGAATAATATTTTATTGATAACATTACTGAGGATTTCATTACAATGACTACATAATAAATTGTCTATTTCTTTCTATATATAAAGTCCATACTCACGCGGAGCGTTTCTGGCGGAGCCAGATGTGGAAAGATGTCTTTTGAGGTAATTCCTGGCGTCAGAGGGATAGTGAGGTGCCTCTTAAGCAATTTCCCAGGCGTCACAGGTATAATGAGGGAGTTGTTTTAATGTTACTGCTGCTGTTGTTTCATTTAACTGGCCAGGGGGGGGGGGGCTTACCGGAGCGTCCCCTCGGTGGGCGGCCCACGAGGGGACGCGGTTATATATCCTTCATGATGGTCCAATTATCTCCCTCACTGTTCTTACTTGTTCCCTGTCACTCCTCCCCTGTCCTCCCCTCTCACTGTCTATGGCCTTGTCTGTCCTCCCCTCTCACTGTCTATGGCCTTGTCTGTCCTTCCCTCTCACTGTCTATGGCCTTGTCTGTCCTCCCCTCTCACTGTCTATGGCCTTGTCTGTCCTCCCCTCTCACTGTCTATGGCCTTGTCTGTCTTTCCCTATTATTTACTTGGATGGGGTTCTGGGAGTTCTTCTATTCCCCAAGCCCGGCCTGGAGACCTCTCACAACTCCAGGCTTGACTTGTGAGAGTTTGGTCCACCAGGCTGTTGCTTGGAGCGGCCCGCAGGCCCACATATCCACTACAGCCCGGTTGGTCCGGAACTCCTTGGAGAAGACTGTCTAGTTTTCTCTTGAAGATGTCCACGGTTGTTCCGGCAATATTTCTTATGCTTGCTGGGAGGACGTTGAACAACCGCGGACCTCTGATGTTTATACAGTGTTCTCTGATTGTGCCTATGGCACCTCTGCTCTTCACTGGTTCTATTCTGCATTTTCTACCATATCGTTCACTCTAGTATGTTGTTATTTTACTGTATAGATTCGGTACTTGGCCCTCCAGTATTTTGCACATGTATATTATTTGGTATCTCTCTCGTCGTCTTTCTAGTGAATACATTTGGAAAGCTTTGAGACGATCCCAATAATTTAGGTGCTTTATCGCGTCTATGCGTGCCGTATATGTTCTCTGTATTCCCTCTATTTCAGCAACCTCTCCAGCTCTGAAGGGGGAAGTGAGTACTGAGCAGTACTCAAGACGGGACAACACAAGTTATTTGATAACCATTGTGACGGAATTTTTGGGAGGCATAGATTTTTGTCCACACAGAGTTCGAATCAGCCAGTATGCAGCGAAACCATCGTTTAATCACCTAAATATGCTACATAAATTATATTTTCGGAGTGATGGCTGGAAGACAAGAATTGAAACTCTTCTGGAAACTGGATGCTGCTTCTGGAAACTTTCTTTATTAAGACTGCTCAATAGCTCGGTCAATAGAGCTTTGGCCTCACACACGTGGGGTCCGCGGTTAGAGTCTCCTAGAGCCCAGGCGAATGGACATGTTTATTTTCACGGAAGTGTGGATGACAATTTTACAGGCAGATAATAATAATAATAATAATAAAGTCTTTGATTGGCCAACGGAAAATAACAATGTTTAAAGGGGATAAGTTGCAGATACTTAGGTATAGTGGACACGAGGAAGTTAAAGGAAACACAGGGTACAGGGCACAGTCACACCTACTCATACAAGGGAAACTACATGCACAAGATCTGGGAATTTTTATGTCTAACGACTTGACATTTAGTGAACATAATGGAGCAGATATAGCGGCCGCCAGGAAATTATGAGAACGTTGAAATCCAGAGATCCCACAGCAATGTTAATGCTATTTAAATCACTGGTGTTGTCACGTCTTGAGTTCTGTCCGGTACTCACTTCCCATTTCAGAGCAGGAAATATCTCTGAAATAGAGAGAATTTAGAGAGCATATACGGCACGCATAGCCACGATAAAACACCTAAATTATTGGGACGGTCTCATAGTTCTCAAAATGTATTTTCTGGAAAGGATACGAGAAGTTTCAAACATTATATACATGGAAGATACTTGAAGGCCAGGTCCTAAATTTGCACAGTAAGATAACAACATACTGGAGCGAAAGATACAAAAGGTAATGCAGAACAGAACCAGTGAGGAGTAGAGGTGCCATCAGCACAATCAGAGAACACTGTCTGAACATCAGAGGTCCACAGCTGTTCAACACCCTCCCAGCAAGCATTAGAAATATTGCCGGAACAAAGGTGGATGTATTCAAGAGGCACTTGGATTGGTTCTTCGAGGAGTGCCGGACCAACCAGGCTGTAGTGGATATGTGGGCCTGCGGGCCTCTCCAAGCAACAGCCTGTTGGACCAAGTTCTCACAAGTCAAGCCTGGCCTCAGGCCGTACTCGTAGAGTAGAACTTCCGAGACCCTCTGCATGCTCCAGGCTCAGTTCCCCACCTCCTCTACTCTACCCACCCTCTCTACTCCCCCCCCCCCCCCCACTACTATCCCCCATTGCCAGTCACTCCTCCACTGGGGTAACTACGTGTATATTGGATGCTACACCCTCTCCCTTCCACCCTTCCCTCCCTCCCTCTCGTTCAGTTGCCTCCTCTTCTGCCTTGTCTCCTTACTGCTGTCATCCGTCTTCCTCCCTCCCTCTGCCTCTGGCTGGCCCCAGTGCAAATTTAGCACTGGTGCCTCTGGGGAGGAGGGCGCCAGCGGTGTCATTAGCGAGCGCTCCTCCTCCCTCGCCTCGACCCAACACCCACACGGGCAGCCTGATGTCACCGGACGTCCCACCACCAGGACAGGTGGTGTGTGGAGCCGCTTGTGCTTAACTCTCGCCTCTATGGCGGGCAGCTCTTGTGTCACCACATGCTACCAGGCCCGGGGCAGCGAGTGCCAGACCCGAGGCAGCGAGTGCCAGGCCCGGGTCAGCGAGTGCCAGACCCGGGTCAGCGAGTGCCAGACCCGAGGCAGCGAGTACCATGCCCGGGTCAGCGAGTGCCAGACCCGGGTCAGCTAGTGCCAGACCCGAGGCAGCGAGTGCCAGACCCGGGTCAGCGAGTGCCAGGCCCGGGTCAGCGAGTACCAGGCCCGAGGCAGCGAGTGCCAGGCCCGAGTCAGCGAGTACCAGGCCCAAGGCAGCGAGTACCCGGCCCGAGGCAGCGAGTACCAGGCCCGGGTCAGCGAGTACCAGGCCCGAGTCAGCGAGTAACCGGCCCGATTCAGCGAGTGCTCAGCCCGAGTCAGCGAGTACCCGGCCCGAGGCAGCAAGTACTAGGCCCGAGGCAGCGAGAACAGGCCCGGGTCTGCGAGTACCCGGCCCGGGTCAGCGAGTACTAGGCCCGGGTCAGCGAGTACCAGGCCCGGGGCAGCGAGTACCAGGCCCGAGGCAGCGAGTACCAGGCCCGGGTCAGCGAGTACCAGGCCCGGGTCAGCGAGTACCAGGCCCGGGGCAGCGAGTACCAGGCCCGGGGCAGCGAGTACCCGGCCCGGGTCAGCGAGTACTAGGCCCGGGTCAGCGAGTACCAGGCCCGGGGCAGCGAGTACCAGGCCCGGGTCAGCGAATACCAGGCCCGGGTCAGCGAGTGCCAGGCCCGGGGCAGCGAGTACCAGGCCCGGGGCAGCGAGTACCAGGCCCGGGGCAGCGAGTACCAGGCCCGGGCAGCGAGTACCCGGCCCGAGGCAGCGAGTACCAAGCCCGAGGCAGCGAGTACCAAGCCCGAGGCAGCGAGTACCAGGCCCGGGGCAGCGAGTACCCGGCCCGAGGCAGCGAGTACCAAGCCCGAGGCAGCGAGTACCAAGCCCGAGGCAGCGAGTACCAGGCCCGGGGCAGCGAGTACCAAGTCCGAGGCAGCGAGTACCAAGCCCGAGGCAGCGAGTACCAGGCCCGGGGCAGCGAGTACCAAGTCCGAGGCAGCGAGTACCAGGCCCGGGGCAGCGAGTACCAAGCCCGGGGCAGCGAGTACCAGGCCCGGGTCAGCGAGTACCAGGCCCGGGTCAGCGAGTACCAGGCCCGGGTCAGCGAGTACCAGCACCTGAACAACTCCCCCAGTCTCGCTTGGTCATTAGACCACCGGTCTTAGCCACACGACTCATGTCCTCCAGCCTGGCTGTGAAGGCCAATATTGCGCACTCTAGTAAGGTACATCTTTCACTCAAGATTTTGAAGGAAAGTTTACCTCAGTTTCTGTAAACCTAATGACAGCTCATGGATGTTACACGTCACTACTGTAAACCTGATGACATGATTATTGTTAACAGGCAACTCGGAAGCTACTTTCAAAACTTTACAGACTTAAGTTGACATTCCAGACGCACCGTCATCGTCTGGTCATCTTGGTGATGGTGAACTCCCGGGGCACCTTCACCCACCCTAACACCCGGGGTAGTGGGTGCCATCCACCCTCTCAACACCCGGGGTAGTGGGTGCCACCCACCCTCTCAACACCCGTGGTAGTGGGTGCCATCCACCCTCTCAACACCCGGGTAGTGGGTGCCACCCACCCTCTCAACACCCGGGGTAGTGGGTGCCATCCACCCTCTCAACACCCGGGGTAGTGGGTGCCATCCACCCTCTCAACACCCGGGGTAGTGGGTGCCATCCGCCCTCTCAACACCCGGGGTAGTGGGTGCCATCCACCCTCTCAACACCCGGGGTAGTGGGTGCCATCCACCCTCTCAACACCCGGGGTAGTGGGTGCCATCCACCCTCTCAACACCCGGGGTAGTGGGTGCCACCCACCCTCTCAACACCCGTGGTAGTGGGTGCCATCCACCCTCTCAACACCCGGGGTAGTGGGTGCCATCCACCCTCTCAACACCCGGGGTAGTGGGTGCCACCCACCCTCTCAACACCCGTGGTAGTGGGTGCCATCCACCCTCTCAACACCCGTGGTAGTGGGTGCCACCCGCCCTCTCAACACCCGTGGTAGTGGGTGCCACCCGCCCTCTCAACACCCGTGGTAGTAGGTGCCACCCACCCTCTCAACACCCGTGGTAGTGGGTGCCATCCACCCTCTCAACACCCGTGGTAGTGGGTGCCATCCACCCTCTCAACACCCGTAGTAGTGGGTGCCACCCACCCTCTCAACACCCGTGGTAGTGGGTGCCACCCACCCTCTCAACACCCGTGGTAGTGGGTGCCACCCACCCTCTCAACACCCGTGGTAGTGGGTGCCACCCACCCTCTCAACACCCGTGGTAGTGGGAGCCACCCACCCTCTCAACACCCGTGGTAGTGGGTGCCACCCACCCTCTCAACACCCGTGGTAGTGGGTGCCACCCACCCTCTCAACACCCGTGGTAGTGGGTGCCACCCACCCTCTCAACACCCGTGGTAGTGGGTGCCACCCACCCTCTCAACACCCGTGGTAGTGGGAGCCATCCACCCTCTCAACACCCGTGGTAGTGGGTGCCACCCACCCTCTCAACACCCGTGGTAGTGGGTGCCATCCACCAGTGTCTGGAAACAAGGGACTCATTTTCCCCTCTCAATCCGTGTGAGTGTGGTGAGTCTGCCTCACACGTCCCTCATTGTTGTTATAATTCTCACTTGCCTCACCCTCCTCACCTTAGTACCCTGGGGTGTACTCGCCTAGTTGTGCTGGCGGGGGTTGAGCTCTGGCTCGTTGGTCCCGCCTCTCTACCGTCAATCTACTAGTGTACAGATTCCTGAACTTCTCGAGCTCGATCATATCTACATTTGAAACTGTGTATGGAGTCAGCCTCCACCACATCACTGCCTAATGCATTTAATTTACTAACTACTCTGACACTGAAAAAGTTCTTTCTAACGTCCCTGTGGCTCATTTGGGTACTCAGTTTCCACCTGTGTCCCCTTGTGCGTGTTCCACCCGTGTTGAATAATCCATCCTTGTCTACCCTGGTCCTTGACCAGGAGGCCTGGTCGAGGACTGGGCCGCGGGGACGCTAAACCCCGAAAACACTCAAGGTAACCTTAAAATAACCCTGTCAATTCCCCTGAGAATTTTGTATGTGGTGATCATGTTTCTCCGAGCTCCTCTCTTCCAGCGATGTGAGGTGCATTTCCCGCAGCCTTTCCTCGTAACACATGCCTCTTAGTGCTGGGACTAGCCTAGTGGTATACCTCTGAATTTTTCCCAGCTTCGTCTTGTGCTTTACAAGGTACGGGCTCCATGCTGGGGCCGCATACTCCAGGATTGGTCTTACATATGTGGTATACAAGGTTCTGAAGGATTCCTTACATAGGTTCCTGAAGGCAATTCTGATGTTAGCCAGCCACGCATAGACCGCCGATCTTATTCTTTGGATTTGGGCTTTAGGAGACAGATTTGGCGTGATATCAATTTCTAGATCTTTCGCTCGGTCCATTTCATGAAGAACGTCGTCTCCCGTTCGGTATCCTGTGTCAGGGCCTCATGTTTCCTCCGCCTAATTTCATTACATTACATTTACTTGGATTGAACTTTAGTAGCCATTTCTTGGACCATTCCTTCAGTTTGTCTAGGTCATCTTGTAGCCTCATACTATAATCCTCTGTCTTAATCCTCCTCATCATCAGCAAACTTTGAGAGGAACGAGTCTATACCCTCTGGGAGATCATTTACATATATCAGAAACAGTATAGGTCCAAGGACTAATCCCTTTGGGACGCCACTGGTGACGCCAAGTCCATAGTGTCCAAACTTGGTTAGTACCCTGGGGTGTCCAGAACTCCCAAGTACCCTGGGGTCCAAACTTAGCCAAGTATCCTTGGGTGTTCAAAGTTATTTAGTATCATGCGGAGTAATTCACAATTTAACTCACAATTTAAGACACATAACTTCGGAGTTATTAGAATCATGTGTAGCACAGTGAACAGTATGACAATAACAAACAGAGTGATAGGGACACTTCGTATTCCCCTCTCTGTCTCTTACCCTCACCCCTGCTAAATTGATTTCCCCTTACCCTCCCTCCCCTCTCTTGCCCTCTTCACAACTCTTAGTATTTGTGGCGCCAAACAGACCAGGTCAGCTGTCAGTTGTCGTGTACACAGCTTCCATACTTCTGCCCCAGGCCGGGCTCGGGGAGTAGAACAGCTCCCGGAGCCCCCTCTCCGGGTGTCTCCAGGGGAGTTCCAAAGCCCCCAATGCAAGGGCAGCTGATTGTCTCACCATGAGCCCGCCAGTGCTTGAGCGCTACTACCGCGGGTCTTCCCCTCCGGGAGATGAGCCTCCAGGTCACCTGATACTCCAGTTGGTGTGACGTGGGCGTGGATCACTAATTCCTATGTGCTTAGTCGGGGAATGTATGTAATTTCAGTTGGGCAGCGGATTGTTGCCTTTGGAATATTTCCTACCGTGGCTGTACTGTACAGTGGTAGAGCTTCTGTCTCACGCTCGTGTGGTCGGCGGTTCGAGTCTCCTAGTGCCCAAGTGAATGAAATGTTAATTTCCGCAATAGTGTTGTTGACAATATATATATATATATATATATATATATATATATATATATATATATATATTATATATATATATATATATATATATATATATATATATATATATATATACATATATATATATATATATACATGTATATATATATATATATATATATATATATATATATATATATATATATATATATATCTGAAAACTCACACCCCAGAAGTGACTCGAACCCATACTCCCAGGAGCAACGCAACTGGTATGTACAGGGACGCCTTAAACCACTTGACCATCACGACCGGACATAAGGAAGTGATAGCCGAGGCTATATGAACCACTTCCCCGCCGGCACTCGGATGGTAATCTTGGGCATAGCATTTTATCAAATCACCTCATTTTTTGGGGCAACACGTAAGGAACACAAATGCAAACAAGCCTGAATGGTCCCCAGGACTAGATACAACTGAAAACTCACACCGCAGAAGTGACTCAAACCCATACTCCCAGGAGCAACGCAACTGGTATGTACAGGGACGCCTTAAAAAATTGATCATATATATATATATATATATATATATATATATATATATATATATATATATATATATATATATATATATATGTCGTACCTAGTAGCCAGAACGCACTTCTCAGCTTACTATGCAATGACCGATTTGCCTAATAAGCCAAGTTTTCATGAATTAATGCTCTTTCGACTACTTAACCTACCTAACCTAACCTAACCTAACTTTTTCGGCTACCTAACCTAACCTAACCAATAAAGATAGATTAGATTAGGTTAGGTAGGGCTGGTTAGGTTTGGTTATATATCTACGTTAATTTTAACTCCAATAAAAAAATTGATCTCATACATAATGAAAAGGGTAGCTTTATTATTTCATAAGAAAAAAATTTGAGAAAATATATTAATTCATGAAAACTTGGCTTATTAGGCAAATCGGGCCTTGCATAGTAGGCTGAGAAGTACGTTCTGGCTATTAGGTACGACATATATATATATATATATATATATATATATATATATATATATATATATATATATATATATATATATATATATCACTAAGAAGTCTATTTGATCCGGCCAGGATTCGAACCCATGCCATCCAGGATGATCCCTAAACGTACACAGTACCGTGACGACCGTACCAATGATCACCTGAGGATACCTTGAGGTGCTTCCGGGGCTTATCGTCCCCGCGGCCCGGTCATCGACCCAGGCCTCCTGGTTGCTGGACTGATCAACCAGGCTGTTGGACGCGGCTGCTCGCAGCCTGACGTATGAGTCACAGCCTAGTTGATCAGGAAAGTGAAATCAGAGTGATAGGGACTTCATATTCCCTCTGTCTCTTACCCTCACTCTCAACAGACGATTGAAACTACATTTGAAGCTGTGAGTGGAGTCAGCCTCCACCACATCACTCTTAGTGCATTCATTGTGGCCTGCGGCCGCTGCAACCAACAGCCTGTTGACCAAGTTATCACAACTCAAGCCTGGTCTTTGTCCTGGATCTTAACATAATCTTACCTGACATGTGATTATGTGATCTAGGAGGCTGTTGCTTCGAGTGGCGCGCAGATCCACATATCTGCAACCCTCAGAGCTAGGAATATATGGCATTGGTTATATGGGTGATCCACCCATATACCAATGCCCAAAGCAAACGCCAAGGTCGATGCTTGACCCCATGTTCGTTGGCCATATTTGACCACGCCCCACGACCACGCCCCACGACCACGACCACGCCCCACGCCCACGACCACGCCCCACGCCCACGACCTACGCTCATGACTCAGCCTAGAGGAAGGGCAGAGGAGGCGGGTGAGGTGACGTCAGGGGCTGCGTGTGCCAGCGCCGTGGTAAAAGAGATCGATAGGGGCCGCCGGGTTCTTAAGCTGGTCACCACCCACCCGCCCGCCCTGGTAACCTTGACCCTCCCTCACTCCCTCCCTCACACCCTCCCTCACACCCTCCCTCACACCCTCCCTCGACAGCATTAGCAGTTATCGCAGCGAGGGGTATTAGTTCTTAATTCAGTGACGACCTTGTCTCAGCCACGTATACGAGGGTAAGGCCCACGTGCCCCCCCCCCCATCAGTCCTCCACCGGTCCTCCCTCCCAGTTATCGGTGTCTGCGGCAACGCCCTCCCCCCCCCCCCCCGCCTACTCACAACACCCCAGGTCCACTTTAAGCAGCCGATATCCTTTCCTGGCGTCGTATGTCACTTGTTCCCGCCCTGGTGGAGGTGCACCCGCGCCTCTGGTGGCTGCCTCCCCACTCCCTCCCCCTCGGTCACTTGCCTCACTCCCTCCCCTCGCTCTCTTGCCTCACTCCCTCCCCTCGCTCTCTTGTCTCCTTCCCTCCCCTCGGTCACTGCCTCACTCCCTCCCCTCGCTCTCTTGCCTCACTCCCTCCCCTCGCTCTCTTGCCTCATT
>WNGS01066681.1:268769-281685 GCA_020271785.1 Procambarus virginalis | reverse complement strand
TTTCAAGTCCAGGGATCACATCACAATGGTTGTACTCTTCAAGTCACTTGTGTTGTCCCGTCTTGAGTACTGCTCAGTACTCACTTCCCCCTTCAGAGAGGAGAGATTGCTGAAATAGAAGGAATACAGAGAACATAGACGCGATATAAAGCACCTAAATTATTGGGATCGTCTCAAACCTCTCCAAATGTACTCACTAGAAAGGAGACGAGATACCAAATAATATACACCTGGAAGATATTGGAGGGCCAGGTCCCAATCTGCACAGTAAAATAACAACGTACTGGAGTGAACGATATGGAAGAAAATGCAGAACAGAACCAGTGAAGAGCAGAGGTGCCATGGGCACAATCAGAGAGAACTGTATAAACATCAGAGGTCCACGGTTGTTCAACGTCCTCCCAGCAAGCAAAAGAAATATTGTCGGACCAACCGGCTGTGGTGGGTATGTGGCCTTGCGGGCCGCTCCAAACAACAGCCTGGTGGACCAAACTCTCACAAGTCAAGCCTGGCCTCGGGACGGGCTTGGGGAGTAGAAGAACTCCCAGAACCCCATCAAGCAGGGCGTGAGGCAAGAGACTGAGGGGAGGGCGTGAGGCAAGAGAGTGAGGGAGGGAGTGAGGCAAGAGAGCGAGGGGAGGAAGTGAGGCAAGAGAGTGAGGAGAGGGAGTGAGGCAAGAGAGCGAGGGGAGGGAGTGAGGCAAGAGAGCGAGGGGAGGGAGTGAGGCAAGAGAGCGAGGGGAGGGAGTGAGGCAAGAGAGCGAGGGAGGGAGTGAGGCAAGAGAGCAAGGGGAGGGAATGAGGCAAGAGAGCGAGGGGAGGGAGTGAGGCAAGAGAGCGAGGGGAGGGAGTGAGGCAAGTGACCGAGGGAGGGAATGAGGCAAGAGAGCGAGGGAGGAATGAGGCAAGAGAGCGAGGGGAGGGAGTGAGGCAAGTGACCGAGGGAGGGAAAGAGGCAAGAGAGCGAGGGGAGGGAGTGAGGCAAGAGAGCGAGGGGAGGGAGTGAGGCAAGAAAGGAGGGGAGGGAGTGAGGCAAGAAATGAGGGAGGGAGTGAGGCAAGAAATGAGGGAAGGGAGTGAGGCAAGAGACCAAGGGAGGGAGTGAGGCAAGAGAGCGAGGGGAGGGAGTGAGGCAAGAGAGCGAGGGGAGGGAGTGAGGCAGTGGCCGAGGGGAGGGAGTGAGGCAAGTGACCGAGGGGAGGGAGTGAGGCAAGAGAGCGAGGGGGAGGGAGACAAGAGAGCGAGGGGAGGGAGTGAGACAGAGAGCGAGGGGAGGGAGTGAAGCAAGTGACCGAGGGGAGGAAGTGAGGCAAGTGACCGAGGGGAGGGAATGAGGCAAGTGACCGAGGGGAGGGAGTGAGGCAAGTGGCCGAGGGGAGGGAGTGGGGAGGCAGCCACCAGAGGCGCGGGTGCACCTCCACCAGGGCGGGAGCAAGTGACATACGACGCCAGGAAAGGATATCGGCTGCTAAAGTGGACCTGGGTGTTGTGAGTAGGCGGGGGGGGGGGGGCGTTGCCGCAGACACCGATAACTGGGAGGAAGGACCGGTGGAGGACTGATGGGGGGGGGGGCACGTGGGCCTTACCCTCGTATACGTGGCTGAGACAAGGTCGTCACTGAGTTAAGAACTAATACCCCCCGCTGCGATAACTGCTAATGCTGTCGAGGGAGGGTGTGAGGGAGGGTGTGAGGGAGGGTATGAGGGGGAGGGTGTGAGGGAGGGTGTGAGGGAGAGTGTGAGGGAGGGTGTGAGGGAGGGTATGAGGGAGGGTGTGAGGGAGGATGTGGAGGGAGGGAGTGAGGGAGGGTGTGAGGGAGGGAGTGAGGGAGGGTCAAGGTTACCAGGGGCGGGCGGGTGGGTGGTGACCAGCTTTAAGAACAACCCGGCGGCCTATATCGATCTCTTTTACCACGGCGCTGGCACACGCAGCCCCTGACGTCACCTCACCCGCCTCCTCTGCCCCTTCCTCTAGGCTGAGTCATGAGCGTAGGTCGTGGGCGTGGGGCGTGGTCGTGGGCGTGGTCGTGGTCGTGGGGCGTGGGTCGTGGGCGTGGGGCGTGGTCGTGGTCGTGGGGCGTGGGTCGTGGGGCGTGGTCAAATATGGCCAACGAACAGCATCGACCTTTGGCGTTTGCTTTGGGCATTGGTTATATGGGTGGATCACCCATATAACCAATGCCATATATTCCTAGCTCTGAGGGTTGCAGATATGTGGATCTGCGCGCCACTCGAAGCAACAGCCTCCTAGATCACATAATCACATGTCAGGTAAGATTATGTTAAGATCCAGGACAAAGACCAGGCTTGAGTTGTGATAACTTGGTCCAACAGGCTGTTGGTTGCAGCGGCCCGCAGGCCACATATCCATCACAATGAATGCACTAAGAAGTGATGTGGTGGAGGCTGACTCCACTCACAGCTTCAAATGTAGTTTCAATCGTCTGTTGAGAGTGAGGGTAAGAGACAGAGAGAATATGAAGTCCCTATCACTCTGATTTCACTTTCCTGATCAACCAGGCTGTGACTCATACGTCAGGCTGCGAGCAGCCGCGTCCAACAGCCTGGTTGATCAGTCCAGCAACCAGGAGGCCTGGTCGATGACCGGGCCGCGGGACGATAAGCCCCGGAAGCACCTCAAGGTATCCTCAAGGTGATCATTGGTACGGTCGTCACGGTACTGTGTACGTTTAGGGATCATCCTGGATGGCATGGGATCGAACCCTGGCCAGATCAAATAGACTTCTTAGTGATATATATATATATATATATATATATATATATATATATATATATATATATATATATATATATATATATATATATATATATATATATGTCGTACCTAATAGCCAGAACGTACTTCTCAGCCTACTATGCAAGGCCCGATTTGCCTAATAAGCCAAGTTTTCATGAATTAATATATTTTCTCAAATTTTTTTCTTATGAAATAATAAAGCTACCCTTTTCATTATGTATGAGAACAATTTTTTTTTGAGTTAAAATTAACGTAGATATATAACCAAACCTAACCAGCCTTACCTAACCTAATCTAATCTATCTTTATCGGTTAGGTTAGGTTCAGGCTTGTTTGCATTTGTGTTCCTCACGTGTTGCCCAAAAAAATGAGGTGATTTGATAAAATGCTATGCCCAAGATTACCATCCGAGTGCCGGCGGGGAAGTGGTTCATATAGCCTCGGCTATCACTTCCTTATGTCCGGTCGTGATGGTCAAGTGGTTTAAGGCGTCCCTGTACATACCAGTTGCGTTGCTCCTGGGAGTATGGGTTCGAGTCACTTCTGGGGTGTGAGTTTTCATATATATATATATATATATATATATATATATATATATATATATATATATATATATATATATTTTTTTTTTTAAAAAGTTTGTGAGGGTACCACCTCTGGTGCCAATGTGGGGACCCATAGCCTCGGAGAAGAAAATAAAACGTATTCAGAGGAGACCTTGTGGTTTCTCACTGAACACTAATATTTTCTTCTCCTACCACCCCCATTCTTTTGTATGTACACATATATATTTGCTTTATTTGAATTGTGTTACAAAAAAGGAGTTACATATAGGTTACAAAGATGGTTATCATAGGTTGTCGAGTTCCTCCAGCTCCTCAGATGGCGGGCAGGAACCCTGGATGCAGTGCGCATTTCCCCTCTGTATCGCCACGCTGAGGCGCTGGAAAAGAAAGCTGGCAGCTCTAGGGTCCCTTGTTGTTTCAATGAGCCTAGAACCCAGTTCCTTCAAAAAACTGGTAGCACTTTTACCCCAGGCGCCGAGTGTCTCAGAAGCAATGGGGACAAAATTGTAGTGGTGATCCAGTTCTCTATACTTACGGGATTTGGCTACTTCCCTGTGGGTGGCAGCGCCACCTGGTTGTGCAACACTGAGGTCAATGTAGGTGTTAGCCAGGGTTGATACGCACGTGTAGTCCCATACCAACTGCTTGCCATTCTTCCAGGGGTTCACTGTGATACCATCCGGGCGACCAATAAGAGCATCAGAGTTACGGGGCGTTAGGTAACGAGGCTCTCTCTCGGCTGGGCATCCAGCTGTGGTGAGGCTCCTCTTGATGATGTCGTTAACTTCACTGTGCCTCGAGTGCCATCCTCCCGTGCTTTGGCAGAGTAGGCCATGGTGGCCGTACCTGTCAGCCACCACCTCGCCGCAAATACACCTATATCTGGTGTGGATTGGGGCAGCAAGGCGGAGGGCCACAGCAATTCGGAGGGCGTGTGGTGTGAGACGCGTGCCAGTTGCCGACATTGGGGTTGCTAACAGGAAATCCCCTGCATGAGAGGCTGCTACTGCTGTGAGGCGAGCAATGTCGTGCTGTGTTGATGCAGCACCCAGGCACTCGGCAGCAACTTTGTCTACAATGGGGCCATCCCAGCTGGATTGCCTGTGGGCTTTTGGGGATGGTGGTTGAGGTGATGGGCCTGCACGAGAGGCCCACTCTGTGGCACAGCGTGTAAAATTGGGATCATGTACACCTGCCAGCTGATGTAAGTGGGCAGGTAGAATTTCCTTCACAAGGTCGTCGGATGCTGATAAGGAGGACAGGAAGGCTGGAACAGCGATTTGCGTTGCTGTTCGAACTCCGAGGCCCCCAAGTCTTACGGGAAGAGAGGCTTGTTTCCACTGCAGGTCATCAAAAGAGAGGTTAAGGGCTTTTTCTAGCATTGATTTCAGTAACCGGTCATACTCATTTCAGTAACCGTCATATATATATATATATATATATATATATATATATATATATATATATATATATATATATATATATATATATATATATGTATATATATATATATATATATATATATATATATATATATATATATATATATATATATATATTGTCAACAACACTATTGCGGAAATAAACATTTCATTCACTTGGGCACTAGGAGACTCGAACCGCCGACCACACGAGCGTGAGACAGAAGTTCTACCACTGTACAGTACAACCACGGTAGGAAATATTCCAAAGGCAACAATCCGCTGCCCAACTGAAATTACATACATTCCCCGACTAAGCACATAGGAATTAGTGATCCACGCCCACGTCACACCAACTGGAGTATCAGGTGACCTGGAGGCTCATCTCCCGGAGGGGAAGACCCGCGGTAGTAGCGCTCAAGCACTGGCGGGCTCATGGTGAGACAATCAGCTGCCCTTGCATTGGGGGCTTTGGAACTCCCCTGGAGACACCCGGAGAGGGGGCTCCGGGAGCTGTTCTACTCCCCGAGCCCGGCCTGGGGCCAGAAGTATGGAAGCTGTGTACACGACAACTGACAGCTGACCTGGTCTGTTTGGCGCCACAAATACTAAGAGTTGTGAAGAGGGCAAGAGAGGGGAGGGAGGGTAAGGGGAAATCAATTTAGCAGGGGTGAGGGTAAGAGACAGAGAGGGGAATACGAAGTGTCCCTATCACTCTGACTGTTTGTTATTGTCATACTGTTCACTGTGCTACACATGATTCTAATAACTCCGAAGTTATGTGTCTTAAATTGTGAGTTAAATTGTGAATTACTCCGCATGATACTAAATAACTTTGGACACCCAAGGATACTTGGCTAAGTTTGGACCCCAGGGTACTTGGGAGTTCTGGACACCCCAGGGTACTAACCAAGTTTGGACACTATGGACTTGGCGTCACCAGTGGCGTCCCAAAGGGATTAGTCCTTGGACCTATACTGTTTCTGATATATGTAAATGATCTCCCAGAGGGTATAGACTCGTTCCTCTCAAAGCTTGCTGATGATGAGGAGGATTAAGACAGAGGATTATAGTATGAGGCTACAAGATGACCTAGACAAACTGAAGGAATGGTCCAAGAAATGGCTACTAAAGTTCAATCCAAGTAAATGTAATGTAATGAAATTAGGCGGAGGAAACATGAGGCCCTGACGCAGGATACCGAACGGGAGATGACGTTCTTCATGAAATGGACCGAGCGAAAGATCTAGAAATTGATATCACGCCAAATCTGTCTCCTAAAGCCCAAATCCAAAGAATAAGATCGGCGGTCTATGCGTGGCTGGCTAACATCAGAATTGCCTTCAGGAACCTATGTAGGGAATCCTTCAGAACCTTGTATACCACATATGTAAGGCCAATCCTGGAGTATGCGGCCCCAGCATGGAGCCCGTACCTTGTCAAGCACAAGACGAAGCTGGGAAAAATTCAGAGGTATACCACTAGGCTAGTCCCAGCACTAAGAGGCATGTGTTACGAGGAAAGGCTGCGGGAAATGCACCTCACATCGCTGGAAGAGAGGAGAGCTCGGAGAAACATGATCACCACATACAAAATTCTCAGGGGAATTGACAGGGTTATTTTAAGGTTACCTTGAGTGTTTTCGGGGTTTAGCGTCCCCGCGGCCCAGTCCTCGACCAGGCCTCCTGGTCAAGGACCAGGGTAGACAAGGATGGATTATTCAACACGGGTGGAACACGCACAAGGGGACACAGGTGGAAACTGAGTACCCAAATGAGCCACAGGGACGTTAGAAAGAACTTTTTCAGTGTCAGAGTAGTTAGTAAATTAAATGCATTAGGCAGTGATGTGGTGGAGGCTGACTCCATACACAGTTTCAAATGTAGATATGATAGAGCTCGAGAAGTTCAGGAATCTGTACACTAGTAGATTGACGGTAGAGAGGCGGGACCAACGAGCCAGAGCTCAACCCCCGCCAGCACAACTAGGCGAGTACACCCCAGGGTACTAAGGTGAGGAGGGTGAGGCAAGTGAGAATTATAACAACAATGAGGGACGTGTGAGGCAGACTCACCACACTCACACGGATTGAGAGGGGAAAATGAGTCCCTTGTTTCCAGACACTGGTGGATGGCACCCACTACCACGGGTGTTGAGAGGGTGGGTGGCACCCACTACCACGGGTGTTGAGAGGGTGGGTGGCACCACTACCACGGGTGTTGAGAGGGTGGGTGGCACCCACTACCACGGGTGTTGAGAGGGTGGGTGGCACCCACTACCACGGGTGTTGAGAGGGTGGGTGGCACCCACTACCACGGGTGTTGAGAGGGTGGGTGGCACCCACTACCACGGGTGTTGAGAGGGTGGTGGCACCCACTACCCGGGTGTTGAGAGGGTGGGTGGCACCCACTACCACGGGTGTTGAGAGGGTGGTGGCACCCACTACCACGGGTGTTGAGAGGGGGGTGGCACCCACTACCACGGGTGTTGAGAGGGTGGATGGCACCCACTACCCGGGTGTTGAGAGGGTGGATGGCACCCACTACCACGGGTGTTGAGAGGGTGGGTGGCACCCACTACCACGGGTGTTGAGAGGGTGGGTGGCACCCACTACCCCGGGTGTTGAGAGGGTGGGTGGCACCCACTACCACGGGTGTTGAGAGGGTGGGTGGCACCCACTACCCGGGTGTTGAGAGGGTGGATGGCACCCACTACCCGGGTGTTGAGAGGGTGGGTGGCACCCACTACCCCGGGTGTTGAGAGGGTGGATGGCACCCACTACCCCGGGTGTTGAGAGGGTGGATGGCACCCACTACCCCGGGTGTTGAGAGGGTGGATGGCACCCACTACCACGGGTGTTGAGAGGGTGGGTGGCACCCACTACCACGGGTGTTGAGAGGGTGGATGGCACCCACTACCCGGGTGTTGAGAGGGTGGATGGCACCCACTACCACGGGTGTTGAGAGGGTGGATGGCACCCACTACCCCGGGTGTTGAGAGGGTGGATGGCACCCACTACCCCGGGTGTTGAGAGGGTGGATGGCACCCACTACCACGGGTGTTGAGAGGGTGGGTGGCACCCACTACCCCGGGTGTTGAGAGGGTGGGTGGCACCCACTACCACGGGTGTTGAGAGGGGGGATGGCACCCACTACCCCGGGTGTTGAGAGGGTGGGTGGCACCCACTACCACGGGTGTTGAGAGGGTGGGTGGCACCCACTACCACGGGTGTTGAGAGGGTGGATGGCACCCACTACCACGGGTGTTGAGAGGGTGGATGGCACCCACTACCACGGGTGTTGAGAGGGTGGATGGCACCCACTACCACGGGTGTTGAGAGGGTGGATGGCACCCACTACCCCGGGTGTTGAGAGGGTGGATGGCACCCACTACCCGGGTGTTGAGAGGGTGGATGGCACCCACTACCCCGGGTGTTGAGAGGGTGGATGGCACCCACTACCCCGGGTGTTAGGGTGGGTGAAGGTGCCCTGGGGTCCACCATCACCAAGATGACCAGACGATGACGGTGCGTCTGGAATGTCAACTTAAGTCTGTAAAGTTTTGAAAGTAGCTTCCGAGTTGCCTGTTAACAATAATCATGTCATCAGGTTTACAGTAGTGACGTATAACATCCATGAGCTGTCATTAGGTTTACAGAAACTGAGGTAAACTTTCCTTCAAAATCTTGAGTGAAAGATGTACCTTACTAGAGTGCGCAATATTGGCCTTCACAGCCAGGCTGGAGGACATGAGTCGTGTGGCTAAGACCGGTGGTCTAATGACCAAGCGAGACTGGGGGGAGTTGTTCAGGTGCTGGTACTCGCTGACCCGGGCCTGGTACTCGCTGACCCGGGCCTGGTACTCGCTGACCGGGCCTGGTACTCGCTGCCCCGGGCCTGGTACTCGCTGACCCGGGCCTGGTACTCGCTGCCTCGGGCCGGGTACTCGCTGCCTCGGGCCTGGTACTCGCTGCCTCGGGCTGGTACTCGCTGACCCGGGCTGGTACTCGCTGACCCGGGCCTGGTACTCGCTGCCCGGGCTTGGTACTCGCTGCCCGGGCTGGTACTCGCTGACCGGGCCTGGTACTCGCTGCCCCGGGCCTGGTACTCGCTGACCCGGGCCTGGTACTCGCTGCCTCGGGCCTGGTACTCGCTGACCCGGGCCTGGTACTCGCTGCCCCGGGCCTGGTACTCGCTGCCCCGGGCCTGGTACTCGCTGACCCGGGCCTGGTACTCGCTGCCCGGGCCTGGTACTCGCTGACCCGGGCCTGGTACTCGCTGCCCCGGGCCTGGTACTCGCTGCCCGGGCCTGGTACTCGCTGACCCGCCTGGTACTCGCTGCCCGGTCTGGTACTCGCTGACCCGGGTCTGGTACTCGCTGACCCGGGCCTGGTACTCGCTGCCTCGGGCCTGGTACTCGCTGCTTCGGGCGGGTACTCGCTGCCTCGGGCCTGGTACTCGCTGCCTCGGGCCTGGTACTCGCTGACCCGGGCCTGGTACTCGCTGACCCGGGCCTGGTACTCGCTGACCCGGCCGGGTACTCGCAGACCCGGGCCTGTTCTCGCTGCCTCGGGCCTAGTACTTGCTGCCTCGGGCGGGTACTCGCTGCCTCGGGCCTGGCACTCGCTGACTCGGACTGAGACTCGCTGAATCGGGGCCTGGTACTCGCTGACCGGGCCTGGTACTCGCTGACCCGGGCCTGGTACTCGCTGCCTCGGCCGGGTACTCGCTGCCTCGGGCCTGGTACTCGCTGACTCGGGCCTGGCACTCGCTGCCTCGGGCCTGGTACTCGCTGACCGGGCTGGCACTCGCTGCCTCGGGCCTGGTACTCGCTGACCCGGGCTGGTACTCGCTGACTCGGGCCTGGTACTCGCTGACTCGGGCCTGGTACTCGCTGACCCGGGCCTGGCACTCGCTGCCTCGGGCCTGGTACTCGCTGCCTCGGGCTGGTACTCGCTGACCGGGCCTGGTACTCGCTGCCTCGGGCCTGGTACTCGCTGCCCCGGGCCTGGTACTCGCTGCCCGGGCTGGCACTCGCTGACCCGGGTTGGCACTCGCTGACCCGGGTCTGGCACTCGGACCCGGGCCTGGCACTCGCTGACCCGGGTCTGGTACTCGCTGACCCGGGTCTGGTACTCGCTGACCGGGCCTGGTACTCGCTGACCCGGGCCTGGTACTCGCTACCCGGCCTGGTACTCGCTGACCCGGGCCTGGTACTCGCTGACCGGGCCTGGTACTCGCTGCCTCGGGCCTGGTACTCGCTGACCCGGGCCTGGTACTCGCTGACCGGGGCCTGGCACTCGCTGACCCGGGCTGGTACTCGCTGACCCGGGCCTGGTACTCGCTGACCCGGGCCTGGTACTCGCTGACCGGGCTGGCACTCGCTGACCCGGGCTGGCACTCGCTGACCCGGGCCTGGTACTCGCTGACCCGGGCCTGGTACTCGCTGCCCCGGGCCTGGTACTCGCTGACCCGGGGCCTGGTACTCGCTGACCCGGGCCTGGCACTCGCTGACCCGGGCCTGGCACTCGCTGACCCGGGCCTGGCACTCGCTGACCCGGGTCTGGCACTCGCTGCCCCGGGCCTGGCACTCGCTGCCTCGGGTCTGGCACTCGCTGACCCGGGCATGGTACTCGCTGCCTCGGGTCTGGCACTCGCTGCCGGGCTGGCACTCGCTGCCCGGGCCTGGCACTCGCTGCCTCGGGTCTGGCACTCGCTGCCCCGGGCCTGGTAGCATGTGGTGACACAAGAGCTGCCCGCCATAGAGGCGAGAGTTAAGCACAAGCGGCTCCACACACCACCTGTCCTGGTGGTGGGACGTCCGGTGACATCAGGCTGCCCGTGTGGGTGTTGGGTCGAGGCGAGGGAGGAGGAGCGCTCGCTAATGACACCGCTGGCGCCCTCCTCCCAGAGGCACCAGTGCTAAATTTGCACTGGGGCCAGCCAGAGGCAGAGGGAGGGAGGAAGACGGATGACAGCAGTAAGGAGACAAGGCAGAAGAGGAGGCAACTGAACGAGAGGGAGGGAGGGAAGGGTGGAAGGGAGAGGGTGTAGCATCCAATATACACGTAGTTACCCCAGGGGAGGAGTGACTGGCAATGGGGGGATAGTAGTGGGGGGGGAGTAGAGAGGGTGGGTAGAGTAGAGGAGGTGGGGAACTGAGCCTGGAGCATGCAGAGGGTCTCGGAAGTTCTACTCTACGAGTACGGCCTGAGGCCAGGCTTGACTTGTGATAACTTGGTCCAACAGGCTGTTGCTTGGAGAGGCCCGCAGGCCCACATATCCACTACAGCCTGGTTGGTCCGGCACTCCTCGAAGAACCAATCCAAGTGCCTCTTGAATACATCCACCTTTGTTCCGGCAATATTTCTAATGCTTGCTGGGAGGGTGTTGAACAGCTGTGGACCTCTGATGTTCAGACAGTGTTCTCTGATTGTGCTGATGGCACCTCTACTCCTCACTGGTTCTGTTCTGCATTACCTTTTGTATCTTTCGCTCCAGTATGTTGTTATCTTACTGTGCAAATTTAGGACCTGGCCTTCAAGTATCTTCCATGTATATAATGTTGAAACTTCTCGTATCCTTTCCAGAAAATACATTTTGAGAACTATGAGACCGTCCCAATAATTTAGGTGTTTTATCGTGGCTATGCGTGCCGTATATGCTCTCTAAATTCTCTCTATTTCAGAGATATTTCCTGCTCTGAAATGGGAAGTGAGTACCGGACAGAACTCAAGACGTGACAACACCAGTGATTTAAATAGCATTAACATTGCTGTGGGATCTCTGGATTTCAACGTTCTCATAATTTCCTGGCGGCCGCTATATCTGCTCCATTATGTTCACTAAATGTCAAGTCGTTAGACATAAAAATTCCCAGATCTTGTGCATGTAGTTTCCCTTGTATGAGTAGGTGTGACTGTGCCCTGTACCCTGTGTTTCCTTTAACTTCCTCGTGTCCACTATACCTAAGTATCTGCAACTTATCTCCTTTAAACATTGTTATTTTCCGTTGGCCAATCAAAGACTTTATTATTATTATTATTATTATCTGCCTGCAAAATTGTCATCCACACTTCCGTGAAAATAAACATGTCCATTCGCCTGGGCTCTAGGAGACTCTAACCGCGGACCCCACGTGTGTGAGGCCAAAGCTCTATTGACCGAGCTATTGAGCAGTCTTAATAAGGAAAGTTTCCAGAAGCAGCATCCAGTTTCCAGAAGAGTTCCAATTCTTACCGTCTTCCAGCCATCACTCCGAAAATATAATTTATGTAGCATATTTAGGTGATTAAACGATGGTTTCGCTGCATACTGGCTGATTCGAACTCTGTGTGGACAAAAATCTATGCCTCCCAAAAATTCCGTCACAATGGTTATCAAATAACTTGTGTTGTCCCGTCTTGAGTACTGCTCAGTACTCATTTCCCCCTTCAGAGCAGGAGAGGTTGCTGAAATAGAGGGAATACAGAGAACATATACGGCACGCATAGACGCGATAAAGCACCTAAATTATTGGGATCGTCTCAAAGCTTTCCAAATGTATTCACTAGAAAGACGACGAGAGAGATACCAAATAATATACATGTGCAAAATACTGGAGGGCCAAGTACCGAATCTATACAGTAAAATAACAACATACTAGAGTGAACGATATGGTAGAAAATGGAGAATAGAACCAGTGAAGAGCAGAGGTGCCATAGGCACAATCAGAGAACACTGTATAAACATCAGAGGTCCGCGGTTGTTCAACGTCCTCCCAGCAAGCATAAGAAATATTGCCGGAACAACCGTGGACATCTTCAAGAGAAAACTAGACAGTCTTCTCCAAGGAGTTCCGGACCAACCGGGCTGTAGTGGGTATGTGGGCCTGCGGGCCGCTCCAAGCAACAGCCTGGTGGACCAAACTCTCACAAGTCAAGCCTGGAGTTGTGAGAGGTCTCCAGGCCGGGCTTGGGGAATAGAAGAACTCCCAGAACCCCATCCAAGTAAATAATAGGGAAAGACAGACAAGGCCATAGACAGTGAGAGGGGAGGACAGACAAGGCCATAGACAGTGAGAGGGGAGGACAGACAAGGCCATGGACAGTGAGAGGGGAGGACAGACAAGACCATAGACAGTGAGAGGGGAGGACAGACAAGGCCATGGACAGTGAGAGGGGAGGACAGACAA
>WNGS01066681.1:235255-245629 GCA_020271785.1 Procambarus virginalis | reverse complement strand
GATCTGGGCTTTGGCCCATTATGGTCCCCGGATAAGGGTCGAGTCGTGGGTTCGAAGCCAAAACAGAGGTGTAAATTGTGTGTGGGTCAAGCAGGAGACACAAACAGCTCTAGGGTGTTTTCCACTAACATTAACCCGTAGTTGTGTTTTGTTAGCACAGTGTGACTCGTTCCTGGCCTTTGTACTCGCCGAATATTTGTTATGGGGAAAATATGGTTGATAATTACCCTGTAATGGTAGTGAAGCCGTTCTCTCTCATTCATTGGCAGAATTTATCTTGTCGTTATATTTCAGATTTCGGATAAGAACATTGGTGCAATTAAAAAACAGTAGAAGCATATATCAGTCGCCAATCTTCACATGTAAGGCGTCAGTTGTGTAAATGGGGATTATGGGGTGCTGTTGTTCAAGTGTGTCCCTACTAGTACCATGGTCACGGTATTAAACTGGTCTACTCACTATCAGAATACATGACGACGTGACCCTTGTCATGACAAGACGTCACCCAGATTATCGGTAGGACTTTATACGGACGCTTTCCTTCGGTCACTGGCATGGCTAGGGTGCCGAATTATCTCTTCTCCATGGCTAATCCTGACCATGGAGAAGAGGTAATCCTGGCCGAGGGTTAGAGATAATCCTGGCCATGAGATAATCCATGGCTAGGAGTACCTCGAAGCAACATCCTGGATAACCGCCTCCCACCAGTAAGGCGAGGCCAATTTCAGGCCCAAGTTACGTCTGAGAATATCCCTCCAGGTTGACCGTCAGGAGGACAAGAGCATGGATGTGGCAGGTAATCCTGGACAATTCTGGCAACTGTACAGTGAACACCAGTGTACACTGGCAGGAACCAGGGCATGACCGAACCATGTACACGTTTACGCGTAACTAGAGTGATCTGAGGTTAACTGCGCCTGGCTGACTCTTACTCTATCATCTATTGCTCTGTAAACTTTGCACTTCCTCTTTATAGTCTCTCTCTCTTATTAAGTTACGGGCTCACCACATCCATTTAAGGGGGCCCGTGCTACTTGGAACTTCTTGTTTTAGGTAGCGAATCTATTAACAACAACATCCTCCTTTCTCTCTCTCTCTCTCCTTCTTCTCTCTTCTCTCTCTCCCCCTTTTTCTTGTCTCGTCCCTATCTCTTTCTCCCACCTTTTCCTTTTTTTCCCTCTTTCTCTTTCTCTTTTATCTCCATTTCTGGCTAATTCATCTTTTTCCTTTTTCTCTTTCTCCCTTTCTCTCTCTCTTTTCTTCTTACGTGTTGTTTACGGCAGACACCAGCCAGTACGGTTGTTGTACGTGATGTTTTACGGCAGACCCAGCCAGTACGGGTGTTGTACGTGTGTTACGGCAGACACCGCCAATACGGGTGTTGTACGTGCTGTTTACGGCAGACACTAGCCAATACGGGTTTTTACGGCAGACACCAGCCAGTACGTGTTGTTTACGGCAGACACCAGCCAGTACGGGTGTTGTACGTGCTGTTTACGGCAGGCACCGGCCAGTACGGTTGTTGTACGTGCTGTTTACGGCAGGCACCAGCCAGTACGGGTGTTGTACGTGCTGTTTACGACAGGCACTAGCCAGTACGGGTGTTGTACGTGCTGTTTACGGCAGGCACCAGCCAGTACGGGTGTTGTACGTGCTGTTTACGGCAGGCACTAGCAAGTACGGGTGTTGTAAGGTACGGACATAAATATGTGCCAAGAAAGGAGAAAGAAAGGAAAGGGAACTGGATGGATCATACAGATTGTAAAAAAGAGCTTTGTTAACTACGAGGTGTATTAGTTATCTGGAGAACGTATAACTCCACCGTGAAGAACATCATAGATCATCAGATATATAAAAGGCCACTAAACTCAGCCACCCAGGAGATCAGCCAAACAAAACTTTGAAAGAATACTTGCCGAAAACATAAATATAATGAAATTAGGCGGATGGAACAGGAGGCCAGACACAGGATACAGAATGGGAGACGAAGTACGTCAAGAAACGGACAGAGAGAAAGATCTAGGAGTTGATATCACACCAAACCTGTCCCTTGAAGTCCACATCAAAAAATAACATCTACGGCGTATGCCAGGCTGGCTAACATCAGAACAGCCTTCAGGAACCTGTGTAAGGAATCATTCAGAATCTTGTATATCACATATGTAAGACCAATCCTGTAGTTTGCGGCTCCAGCATGGAGCCCGTACTTTGTCAAGCACAAGACGAAGCTGGAGAAAGTAAAAAAATATGCCACTAGACAAGTCCCAGAACTAAGAGGCATGAGCTACGAGGAAAGGCTGCGTAAATTACACTTCAAATCGCTAGAAAATAGGGGATTTCAGGAAGACATGATCACCACATACAAAATTCTCAGGGGGATTGACAGAGTAGATAAGGACAGACTATTTAACACAGGAGGAACTAGCACAAGTAGAAGCTGAGTACCCAAATGAGCCACAGAGATATTAGAAAGAACTTTTTCAGTGTGAGAGTAGTGTGAGTGTGTTTTCAGTGTGTGAATTAATATATGGAATGCATTAGGCAGTGATGTGGTGGAGGCTGACTCCATACACAGTTTCAAGTGTAGATGATATGATAGAGCCCAATAGGCTCAGGAACTTGTACACCTGTAGAGTAAGAGTTGAGAGGTCGGACCAAGGAGCCGAAGCTCAACCACCGTAAATTAAGAAAACTAGGTAAGTACAACTAGGTGAAATTTACCACTAAATTGTATATAATATATACTTTACGAAGTGTTGTGGTACACGGAGAGTTAAACAGCATCACGTTATTCCGCGGGGCCTTGACAGCACTGAGGCGGTCGCTAGTTACTGGAACTTTCATGTATTTACGTGAGACAACAAACTCATTTTAATTACAGCAAAGCTGTTGTAATTACATGGTCAAATTAGCAAATTATGTGCATGTTGCAAAACAGTTTCGTAATGTTTGTACTCGTTATGGTCCTAATAGCTTGCAAATGCTCATTCTATATTTCTTTGTCAAATCACTTAAATCTGTGGAAATATATTTCAACAATATTTTAATTCCAGACGGGAATGAGTTGAGGCAGCCAAACAATGACCAGCATATGCCTTCTTGACTGCTGAGTGACTAGTGCAGTCGGCTCACACCCAATTGAATTCGGGGTGGAATAGATTGCTGGCCTGACCGCCAGGGGGTCTAGACGTGGTCGCCAAGCGCCGCCCAGTTGTTGCTAGGCGTTCCGTGTGGGAGGGTTATCTTGAGGTTATCTTGAGATGATTTCGGGGCTTTAGTGTCCCCGCGGCCCGGTCCTCGACCAGGCCTCCACCCCAGGAAGCAGCCCGTGACAGCTGACTAACACCCAGGTACCTATTTACTGCTAGGTAACAGGGGCATAGGGTGAAAGAAACTCTGCCCATTGTTTCTCGCTGGCGCCCGGGATCGAACCCGGGACCACAGGATCACAAGTCCAGTGTGCTGTGCTGCTGTCCTAGGGTGTTGTTGTTGCGTCGGCGCCATGGGGCCCAGTCTCCCCCTATTCGCCACTCTGAGACCGTGGGGTCTGGAATTTTCTGGACGTGCGTCTTACCGAGCCCTTGAGGTTGTCCTGTTGGATATGCTGCGTGTGCGTGTTGCCGATGTGTACGGGCTCCAACTGTTGTCCACCCATCGGGCACTTGTTAAGTTCAACTCTGCTGCTGTCTATAGGGACTTCGTGGCCCGTTACGATGGGCGCTCTCTTCCTCTCCCTGGGGACGGTGGTACCGTCCCTATCTCTGATCGGTGCTGCTCGGTGACGTATGTGGCCCTGCATGGCGTGCCGTTAGATTTCACGGAGGCTTTGCTTCGACGGTATTTTGGCCAGTTTGGGACTATCGTCTCCATCCGGATGAACTCCGTCTCTGCCGGCAGGTGGCGTGGAGTCTCGTGTGGGACCCGGCATCTCGGCCTGAGGCTCAAGTCTCTTGTTCCCTCCGCGGTGACCTTGATGGGCTAAACCATGCGGGCGTTCTACGCAGGACAGCCTCGACAATGTTTTCGTTGTGGCATTGAGGGGCATCTGGTAGCTGATTGCACTTGGGTCGCGGCTGCACCTGTTAATTTGTTCCGGGACGAGGATTTTCCCCGTTGGTGGCGCAGGACCTGTCGCCTTGTGGTGGAGTGGGTGGGGAGGTTCATCTGCCGCCTGCTGACCCGGTGATGGCTGTTGGCCCGGAATGTGTGGATGGTGATGTACATGACAAGGCGGTGGTGTGTGAGGCTCCGCCCCCGCAGTCGGTCTCGTCGCTTCCATCGGCTTCTGCACCTGTTTCCGACTCTGTGCCTTCGACGTCTCTGCAGGCTCCCTCACCTGTGTTGGACCCTTCCCCTCCTGTGGCCGCACCTGTTCCTTCTCCTGTCTCCTCTGTGGGTGGCGGTCTCGCCCCCCATGTTGTTGAGGCTGACGTTCTGCGGGTCGTGCTCCCCCGGTTGTGGGGCGGCCTGCCGCCGGCTCCTCTCGGGTGGCTCCTGCTGGGGGTGACAGCTCCGATGATCAACGGCCTGTCCCCAAGCGTTCACGTACGGAAACGGGTGCTTCGCCTCCTCGTTCATGGGCAGAGGAATGTGAGGGTGCGGCGAGGGTTGATGTTTCTTCTGAGAGCTGTTCCTCTGTGGAGTACGAGGATGGTGCGTCTGGTGTTGGTGTGGGTCCGGTGGATGGTGTGGGCCCTGGTGTAGCTCCTGCTGTGGGGGTGGGGGCCTGTGTGGGGCCGGTACCTCTTGCTTTGGGCGTGTCGCCCACGTCGGATGGTTCCAGTTCCCCGTGGGGGGTGGTTTCCCCTTGCGGGGTTGAGAGTGGACGTGGCGAACTTGTGGTGGTGTTGAAGACAACTGCTCGCTCTGAGGGTTCTCCCCCGTCCCCTGTTTCGTCGGCGGCGATTATGCCGCCCCACCCGTCTCCGGCCATTTCTTCTGTGTCTCCTGCTTTGTCGGAGGTGGAGTTGCCGTCTCGGCAGCCTCCGCCTACTGTTCCGGCGTCTCCTGCTTCCTCGGCGGCGCTGTTCATGCTTCCCAAGTCGGGTTCTTCGTCTTCGGTACCCTGTCGTTGGGTGCGACCGCTCCCGCCGGATGTGGAGATCCCCGAGTATATGGAGTACCCACCGTGTCGTGAGGGCCGTTCCCCTACCGAACTGGAATATTTAATTTGGGAGGCTTATAAGCGGAAGTATCCGTCGCGGAAGTTTCCTGAGAAATATCCTCCTTGTTGACTGTTGTGTGTTGTGGGGTTGCTTGTTCCTGGGTGCGTGGGTGTGGGGTGGGGTTGCATGTGTGTGTCATGGTTGGGGGGGGGTTGTTTTCTGGTTCCTGCATGCTCCGGTTTTTTATTTTTTGCTTATGGTTGATTTGCGTGTGTTTGTGTTGTTGTGTATTGCTTTGTGACATTCCCTTGTTATTTCTTGTTTTACTTACTATGTTGTATTTACAGTGTTATATTTACCGTGTTCTGTTACTGTGTTCTCGATTCTGTGGTGTGATGTCTGCTGTTGTGTGGTGTGGCGCATGGTGCGTGTGTTTTGTGTTATTTTGTATATGTGTATTCCTTGTTTATATTTTACCCTTGGTTTCATTGTGCTCTTTGTGCATTTTTGTCATTACTGATGCCTGTGGCGCGCCCCATATGGGTAGTGCTGCTTGTGTGTGTGTGTGTGTTATGTGTTTTCTGTTATTCTTTGTTTTCACTTTTGTGTTGATCTGTGTTACTTATGTGTTATCGTTATTCTGTGTTTTTTGTTGTAATGTGCTTTCCTGTTTTATATGGTTACTGTACGCTGTAACTGATTTGTTTAAAAAAAAAACTGAATTCGGGGGTTCGAATCCCAGGTCGTTAATGCATCCAGCGAATCACTCAGTACAGGGACTGAGTGTTGACGGGGAACTCATTCATGGGACTAGTCACCGCTGCCTCTCACCCATTATGAGAGGCATTAAAACCGGTTGTGTTTTAACCTCAAGGCTCTGGAAGCTGCGTGAATCCTCACTCTTGCTCCAGCTGAGAAGGAAACTGCGCAGCCTCCCACACTGGAAGTCGAGAATGATTAAGATCCAGTCATGCAATCATTCATATATTTGTTACAGAATGTTATTCTTCTAGGAAAGAACTAAACAAGGGCTCACCGAGGCCCAGAGAGCTTCTCCTGAGAACATAAATTAGACCAAACGATATAGATACTTGATCTTTTATTGGAGGAAGTGAACTTCAAGCGACCACTTATAACAACATTATGATAAATCAACATCTCTGGTACCACATGGGCACGATCATACATTAACACTCCACAAAGTGGGGGGGGGTCCTTATTTAGATGTCGATGATACCGAGGATCAACTTCCCAGCGGCCCAGTTTCTGATCACACCACCTGGTTGGTGATCTGGTTAACCGGGATTTTATATCTATCATTTATGAGAGACTAATGGTCTTTAATTCAAAAGCAAGTACATATAAGTGATATATATATCCCTGCAATAAATGACAGAAGACCCCAGACAGGAGAATGAAAGAAACAACATAGCAGCTAATACCATAACAGAAAGGGTAGCCTCTGTCACCTGTAGAAATCATTCCCGACTTCAAGTCATGAGACTTCAACCATGGAAAGATAGAAATAGGGAACAAGGAACCACATGGAGGCACAGAAACATGGAGAGCTAAACTATTGGACGTGGCAACAAGAAACGTTTTAAGTCAACATGTCAAGGGACCCACAAAGAGGAGAGGTAATGATGAACCAGCTAGACTTGACCTGGTATTTACTCTGAACGAGTTAGACATATGAGAAGGTAATTTGGAAGCCGCCGTGCGAATGAGCGATCACAGTGTACTGACGTTTGAATATCTGATGGAAGTAGGGTTAATGTACGCAAGGAAGAGACCATGAAACAAAAGGCTGGTATACCGAAGGGAAAATTAAGAGGAGAAAAGAAAATTCCTGATTTAAATACTATGGACGGATGCACCAACAATGATAGATTACATCACCCAGAAGTGTCAGGAAGCAGCAGACAATTTTGTCCCATTCCAAACGAGAAAAAAAGGAAATACCAAGGAGGAACCCATGCTTGAATCAGGGGTGTAAGAATGCAAAGCAACTAAGTACAAAGATATGGGAAAAACTACAGAAATAACAGAACACCAGAGAGCAGAGAAAGATACTAGAAGGCCAGGATGAGTATCTCAGTGTGAAAAGAGAAGCAGAGAGACAGCATGACAACGAGAGCAAATAACACCCCAACCACACTGCTTCACAGTCACATCAGGAGGAAGACACCAATGAAAGAGCAGGTAGTGAAACTGAGAGCGGGGGCACACAGGCTCACTGAGAATGACGAGGAGGTGTGAGAGGAACTCAAAGAGATTCTAGGAGGTTTCAACAAAAGAGCACGAAGAAGTTGCTGAACTAAGAGATGGGCGTTAAATATAGCATCAGTGGAGGACTTTGAGATTACGAGTGGTGAGGAAAGGTTGCACATAATGGAACTGGACGTGACGAAAGGCTGTTGGCCCAGACGAAATCTTACCATTGATGCTAAATGAGGAAGCAGAAGCACTATGCCTGTCACCCTTTAGGGTGTACAACAGGTCATTGCTTACTGTAAACTACCAAAAAGCTTGAAGACAGCTAATGTAATCCCAACATACAAGAAGGGAAACAGACACGAGGTACTAAACTACAGGCCACTGTCTTTAACTTGCATACCTTGCAAGGTTAAGGAAAAGATTGTAAGAAAAACTAGTAAAACGTCTAAATAGAAGAAACTTTGTAACACACTATCAGAGCGGGTTCAGGGATGGTAAATCTTGCCTCACACGTTTATAGAATTCCATGACCAGACGAACAAAAATTATACAAGAAAAAGAAGGATAAGCAGATTGCGTATTTTTTCACTGTCAGAAAACCTTTGACACAGCACCTTATAGAAGACCAGTCATTAATGCGTAAGTTAGAGAAGCCGAAATGAGTGACAGGGTAGGTGCTCCAGCTGATGTTTATGACCCGTTCTCCTAATAGAACGTCACATTTTGTCGTATACTCTACCTAAGGCCAAAATTGTCTTATTACAAAATGGTAGCGGCTCGCGAAACTGACGTACTGACCGTGGTTAGCTTTGGGTCCTTTGGTAGGTTAAGATAAAGGCACTTTAATACGACCGTTTCCAGACGTTGGGAAACCTTAGGAGGACGGGTTGGATTGTGAGGCGCGAAGTTCCATGAGTAACGAGATGTCATTAGTGGAGTCCACCAGGGTCCAGTCCTCGGACCTTCCCTGTTTCTCATATATGTTAAGAGGAAATACTCATTCCTCTCAATGTTTGCTGTTGACACAAAATTTGTGAAAAGGATTAAGACAGGAATACAGCAAGAGGCCACACATCGACCAGGACAAGAATGGTCCAACAAATGGTTGCTAGAGTTTACTTAAATCAAATGTAAGGTAATGAAACTAGGTGGAGGGAGTCCAGACACAAGGAACCAAGTTGGAGATGAAATACTTCGTTCAGAGAGAGAAGGCTCTCCAAGAGAAAGAGAAGAGAGAGAGAAGAGAAGGCTTCTCAACAGAGAGAAGGCTCTTCCAGAGAAAGAGGAGAGAGAGAGAAGAGAGAAGGCTTTTCAACAGAGAGAAGGCTCAAGTTCTCCTGAAGCTTATATTAAAAGGATTTCCTCGGCGGCGAATGCGACGCTGGCTAACATCAAAACAGTTCTTAGAAAATCGTGTAAAGAATAATTGAGAACCTTGTGTACCACATATGTCAGACCAATACTGGAAATATGCGGCTCCAGCGTGGAATCTAGCCAAGCACAACACAAAGTTGGCGAAGGTTCAAAGTCATGCCACCAAACTAGTCCCAGAACTCCTAGGGAGGTCTTACAATGATTCAGTTAAAGAAAAAATATAATGTGTTTCCTAACTACAATATTGGTGCTTACTGTAGAATATGGAATAACACATTATTTTACACGTAAATAAAATATTTATATAATAAAATATTTGCCCAACCACTTGAGCTGGACGGTAGAGCGACGGTCTCGCTTCATGCAGGTCGGCGTTCAATCCCCGACTGTCCAACAAGTGGTTGGGCACCATTCCTTCGCCCCGTCCCATCCCAATTCCTTATCCTGACCCCTTCCCAGTGCTATATAGTCGTAATAGCTTGACCCTTCCTCCTGATAATTCCCTCCCTCTGTAACGCAACAGGACGTACACAAGTGGAAGGTGGCGCCCTCTGCCCCCCGAGCCCCACACTACACACACGCTCCACAACATTGTGGCGTCACAGAGCTCCGTTAATGGTGCATGACGCCTTATGTGGCGCCTGGACGACAGAGATGTGCACGTAATTGTGACCACATGTCAAGAAACTTTAGCTCGTGTGGGTACAAAGATATAACTCACCACCTGCAACACACACAGCAACCAACTACAACACAGACAGCAACCACCTGCAACACACTCAGCAACCACCTGCAACACACACAGCAACCACCTGCAACACACTCAGCAACCACCTGCAACACACTCAGCAACCACCTGCAACACACACTCAGCAACCACCTGCAACACACTCAGCAACCACCTGCAACACACTCAGCAACCACCTGCAACACACACAGCAACCACCTGCAACACACTCACAACCACCTGCAACACCACATATTGCAACCACCTGCAACACACACACAGCAACCACCTGCAACACACACAGCAACCACCTACAACACTCAGCAACCACCTGAAACACTCAGCAACCACCTGCAACACACCAGCAACCACCTGCAACACACTCAGCAACCACCTGCAACACACTCAGCAACCACCTGCAACACACACAGCAACCACCTGCAACACTCAGCAACCACCTGCAACACCACACAGCAACCACCTGCAACACACACAGCAACCACCTGCAACACACTCAGCAACCACCTGCAACACACTCAGCAACCACCTGCAACACACTCAGCAACCACCTGCAACACACACAGCAACCACCTGCAACACACTCAGCAACCACCTGCAACACACTCAGCAACCACCTGCAACACACACAGCAACCACCTGCAACACACACAGCAACCACCTGCAACACACTCAGCAACCCACCTGCAACACCACACACAGCAACCACCTGCAACACACTCAGCAACCACCTGCAACACACACAGCAACCACCTGCAACACACACAGCAACCACCTGCAACACACTCAGCAACCACCTGCAACACACACAGCAACCACCTGCAACACACACAGCAACCACCTACAACCCACTCAGCAACCACCTGCAACACACTCAGCAACCACCTGCAACACACACAACAACCACCTGCAACACACACAACAACCTCCTGA
>WNGS01066681.1:173083-188817 GCA_020271785.1 Procambarus virginalis | reverse complement strand
AGAGGAAAAGGAAAAATAAAAGAGAGAGTAACCAGTGGGAACGAAATGAGTACATCTGTGTACACCGATCTTCCGGAACTGAAGGAGGGATGAGAAATTGTATCTTACCCGCTTGGACAATAGTTAAGCGCATCGTCCGGGGTGTGGTTTGACCAGCACAAATATATCTTTATTTTAAATTAATAGCCGGTAGGGCGTGCACTCGCATATATTGTGAGGACATAATTTTGTGCATTATACATTTCAGGATGTGACACGTGAGGATTTGAGTCCGCGGTTTGCTTGTGTAAGATCTGTGACTTAATGATGGTTGAGCTGCCTATATCTCTGACCGCAGTGGAGGAGAGTCGTCACTACCTGCACATTGTGATGTGTTATTGTCAGAGCTTGACTACATAATTTACATGCTAGAGGGAGTTATGTTGATCAATAAGATTATTAATGCAAACATATGCATTATATAAATCGTAATGGAGATGTGAGACGCAGCCCTCATAGAAGATAGTGCATTTTAAAAACTAAACTTTTAATGTATTTACTTTAACAAAAGTAAACAATACGAATATAAAGAGTCCTAACCACTAATTGTCGTAAATGTGGTTTACCAACTGCATCTTATGCCTTATTGGTAAAGTAAAGCTGTGTAATAAATACAGTAAATTCAGGTTAAAACAGCTGGATCCGAAGTATTCCTCAACCAGGTCGTTTTCTTTGTAGAGCTTACTCACCAAGTAATTACATAGTTGAGAAACATCAATATCTGTCTTCTGAGAGATGATTCTACCTGTACTAGTATTTCTATTTATTGCAGTCTGGAGGATTCGAACTGTACACAGTAGTATCCCCAAGCCACACAATCTTAAAAACCTCTCTCTGCACGATGCTGAGGCTACTTAACGTAATGCTGATACTTACGCACTTACATAGTTACGTGAGACGTAGGTGCAGCTGCTCTTGTGCTACAATTATCATGTTAAATATAGAAATTGGGGAAATGTTAAATAGCGGAGAGGAGACTTGAAGCAGGTGGAGAGGAGACTTGAAGCAGGTGGAAAGAGTACCCCTCTGTAAGTCTGAAGTGTGGACATGATGAAAAAAATTCCTTGCTGTGGATATCATTTAAGTTTTCGGGACGGGAAGAACAACACACACAAACCAGGCCAGCTATCTGGTGGAGAGGCAAGTGCATACGCATCAGTGGAGAAGCTGGCATGATAGGAGCAGAAGGGGTGCATCGGTTGAGACGGGAATTGAAGAAGTCTTGATACAATGATACATAAGCGATGGGAAATGTAAAAAAATCCTTCCGTGTAATTGTAGAGAAATTCCCCTTGGAAACGCTGCCATGGAATTAGGGTCGTTTCATAGGATTGTAAGAGGACGTGATTGTAGAACTAGTGCTATCTGACCTGACAGCCCCTACCAGGCGGCTCCAGCCAGCTTGGCATATACACAGAGAAGAACCTTATACTAATGAGACAAATTATATATATATATAATATATATATAGATATATATATATTATATGATATATATATAAGAGGCGTAGACTAGATTTATCCTACGCTGAAGCATTATAAGAAAGGTCACAGTAAACTGCAGTAGTCAGATGACAAACAAAAGTGATATTAAGTACTCCGAGACCACCAAGCAATTAACCGTAACACATTTAACACTGTTAACAGTGTCGAACTTACAGGCACCACAACCACTCATGCGAAATACAATATTAGAAGTAGTAAATCGTAGGTATATATATATTATATGAAAACTATTATATGTCTAGAACCGTTGAGCGGCCCTTCTCGTAGCTATAAAGTATTATACGGTTCTAGAATGTGAGCCCTTCCTCGTAGTGATAAAAGTATTATACGTCTAGAAATGTGAGTATAAAGTGTGACGTTATAGAGCTGAGCTGTGTGGGAAAATCTTCTTCAGCAAGGCAATGTTAAATGTATTACGATTAGCAGGACTGGTATAATTAATAGCATTGTAGACTAGTCATTTAAAATTATATTCTTCGCTAAGTGGTTACCATCTACAGCACGATTTGGGGAGGTATATATAAGTATAAGTATATTATATATGATAATTATATATATATATTATATATTATATTATACGTACCAATATCAATAAATAGAGTGAGTTATGATAGGCCACTTAACAATTTATTGTTAGTTCTACGGCTATTATATTAAAGAGCATAGACACATCTTAGCTATAGATAGAATATCAGTCGCTTGAATCCTGCCGTCAGACCCGCCTTGCACATGGGAGCACACTGACTATTGTTTGAATGTTAGTGCGACAAGACAAATATCTGGGTCGAAATTCTGCGTGATGGTTGTCTCTCCTTCCTGGAGGTCACCTGTGAGAAGGTTACATCGTAAGACACGTGATAAAACTGGGAATTATATTCAAAAGAGATTAAATGGGATAAGGATAATGAGACTTACAGGGCACTCGGCCGAGCGTCATAACCGGAATACAAGATTATTATATATACTGGCCAGTTATAAATATATTTCTTACTGTAGCCGGTTAAGATATTTCCTCAAGTAACGAAGTCGTGGGTTGTGATGCTGCTGTAGATCTCTGTGGACGAAATCGGCGAGAAATATCTGTGTGCTACGTTGATTAATTAAGGCGCGCGAGCGAGAGCGTGTTCACGTCCTCGGGGTCTAGGAGCCAGCCTGCGGCGTCATGGCTTCCAGGCCGAGCTTCTTAACACTCTCCGTACGGACGCGTTCCAGGCAAGGCGATTAAATTTTAATTTAGGGAGAAACATACTTACATCTTTATGGGTTTTAATTAAGTCCAATTATAATAATATTTTATTATAATATTTAACTTGTTACGACTGAAGAGTTACGCTCGTTAAATAATTATTAGACATTTCGACCCTTGGCTGCCCGTAGTCTCCCAGTATTTCCAGGGAGTCATCTACTAACTTTTTTCAAGAAGAAGTGTTAGTCTTAATGTTCAAGTGAAGTTGGATATCTGACATAACCCATTTTAATTTGGTATGTCAAGGTTAGTAAATGATGTCGGAAACTTCCGACAACTGAGAACATCACGTCACACCGGCTGTCTCTCTGTACATTTGACGTGAGAACGTTCTGCTCATACCTGGTCCTGCGTGCGAGAGTGAAGTGTACATGTGAGTATGAGCTTTGGGAGCGTGCCAGGAGAGAGTGTGGCACCCTAGGAGGTTCAACATGAGACTCAGCAGAGCAGATAGTCAGGGTACTTCAAGTTAATGCAATGGGTGGTTTGTGTGAATTTAGAGAAGACAATTAACCCCCAACAAAAAATTGCTGAAACCCAAACAACGTTCAACATTGCAACCATTTGATAGCTACATGACCCATTTAGCATTACACGCTAAAACTCCGATAGAATACTAAAAAATATGCATGTCTCTCTTCTCTTCTCTCTCTCTCTCCCGTCTCACTCTTCTTCTGCTCTTCATCTCTCCTTCTCTCTCATCTCTCTCTCTCTCCCTCTTCCCTCTCTCGTCCCTCTCTCCTCTCTCTCACCCTCTCTCTCCTCTCTTTCTCTCTCTCTCTCTCTCCTCTCTCCTCTCGTCTCTCTCTCTCTCACTCTCTCTCTCTCTCCCCTCTCTCCCCTCCATCTTCTCTCTTCTCTCTCTCATCTCTTCTATCCTCTTCTCCCTCTCTCTCTCTCTCTCTCTCTCTCCTCCTCTCTTTCTCTCTTCTTCTCTCTCTCTTCTTCTCCTCTTCTCCTCTCTCCCTCTTCCTCTCTTCTCATTTCTCTCTCCTCTCTCTCTCTTCCTGTCTTCTCCTCCTCTTCTCCATCTCAGTCTTCTCTCTAATATATATATATATATATATATATAATATAATATATATATATATATATATATATATATATATATATATTTTATATATTTAATATATTACACTACATTAATCACACCATATAGTATACTGCATGTTGTGCCAGTCACTCTACCACCTATATGAAAGAGAGCAGCCCAGGGTGTGAGTCAAAAATTAGCTACTTGATGCTAAAAAATCCCCTACACCACAGGAAGTTACCTATGATACAGCTCATAAAATGATTAGCCTCCACGGGAAATTTTGAAAGAGGATTTCTACCAGAGGCAACAGAGAAAGTCTACGGGTATAACGTACCACATTTCACTTACTAAAGACTAACACCTTGGATGGAAATTATGACCGGTATTACTGGATGACCGGGAGAAAAATTCAACTTTGTAGGTACGAGTATATTATAATAATTTAGGTTTCAGTTAAGTGAGAAATTAAGTACTAGTAATTTCATTATAAAAACCTTTTGTTTTGCGACGGTTATGGTTTATTGAATCGTGGACGAATTTAGAAGCAATTGTACGGTGAATATATTTCCCTTACTCTTAATACTTTATCATTGCTCATGCAGCTCTCACACACACACACACACACACACACATACCACACACACACACACACACACTACACCACAGCACTACACACACACCCACACCACAACATACCACAAACTAGGTGAGAACACACACACAACACACTACACGCTATTTGGTACGTAGTGAATCATATCCCACTTTTTTTCTTCCGTCCCTTCTAGTTTTGGCATTAAGCATTCCAAAACTAGAAGACAGAAGGAAAAGAGGTGATATGATCACGACATCCAAATAAAGTACACGGAATTGATAAAATCGATAGGGAAGATTTCCTAGAGACCTGGAACTTCAGAACGAAGAGGCTATATGATTTAAACTAGCTAAACCACGATGCCGAAGAAATATAAAAGAAAGTTCCTACTTTCCGCAAACAGAGGGGTAGACGGTTGGAACAATGTCAGGGAAAGGTGGTGGGCAGGCCAAGACCGTCAGTCGTTTCAAAGCGATTATATGACAAAGAGTGTTGGGAAGACGGATCACCACGAGCGTAGCTCTCATAGCTCCTCGTAGCTCTCCCCGACCGGCTCCCGGGGGTCAGCCGGTCGGCCGAGCGGATAGCACACTGGGACTTGTGATCCTGTTTCACTGGGTTTCGATCCCATGGCGCCGCGAGAAGCAACAATGTGCAGAGTTTCTCTTCACCCCTATGCCCCTGGTTACCTACAGTAAAAGTAGGTTACCTCGTGGTTGTGTCTAGCTGTACGAGTGCTGCTTCCTGGGTGTGGTCGTGTGTGGTTGTGGAGTTTTTTTTTTTTTAAAACTAGTTAGTAAACAGTTGATGACAGTTGATGCGGGTCCGAAAGAGCAAGAGCTCCAACCCCCGCAAACACAACTAGGTGAATACACAACAACACACACCCACACACACACCACACACACCCACACATACAGGGCATCGCGGCTAAGGGGATAGCGCTTGGGAGTCGTAGTCCTAGGGCCCGGGGGTCGAGTCCCGGCCTAGGCGGAAACAAATGGGCACGAGTTTCTTTTCACCCTGATGTGCTTTGTTCACCTTCCAGGCCTTCCAGTAAGTAGGTACCTGGGAGTTAGACAGCTGATATGGGCTGCTTCTTGGGGATTTACTACCTAGATCTTACTAAGTTGTGCTTGTGGGGGTTGAGCTCTGGCTCTTGGTCCGCCTCTCGACCGTCAATCAACTATTGTACAGGTTCCTGAGCCTATTGGGCTCTATCATATCTACACTTGAAGCTGTGTATGGAGTCAGCCTCCACCACATTCCTCCTAATGCATTCCATTTGTCTACTACTCTGACCACTGAAAAGTTCTTTCTAACGTCGCTATGGCTCATTTGGGCACTCAGTTTCCACTGTGTCCCTGAATGCGTGTACTCTTTTGTTAAATAGTCTATCTTTATTACTCTATCAATTCCTCTGAGAATCTTGTATGTGGTGATCATGTCCCTTCAACTCTTCTATCACCCAGTGTTGTGAGGTTTAATTCCCGTAGTTTCTCCTCGTAGCTCATGCCCCTCAGTTCGGGTACTAGTCTATGGCAAACCTTGAACCTTTTCCAGTTTAGTCTCATGCTGATTAATTATGGACTCCATGCTGGAGCCGCATACTCCAGGATGTACTCACCTAGTTGTACTTACCTATTGTGTTTGCGGGGGGTTTGCTCGGCTCTTTGGTCCCGCCCCTCAACTGTCAATCAACAGCAGATTCCTGAGCCTACTGGACTCTATCATATCTACATTTGAATCTGTGTATGGAGCAGCCTCACCACAACACTGCCTAATGCATTCCATTGTTAACTACCCTGACACTGGAAAAAATCTTTCTAAACGTCTCTGTGACTCATCTGGGTACTAAGTTTCCACCTGTGTCCCCTTGTTCGTGTTCCACCCGCGCTAAAGGTGTCTTTGTCCACCTGTCAATTCCCCTGAGAATTTTGTAGGTGGTTATCATCTCCCCCTTAAAAAAACTAAAAAAGGGAAACTGGCCCTGTAGTTCAGTGCCTCTTGCCTGTCACCCTTTTGTAAATTGGGACTACATAGCTGTCTTCCAGCTTTCCGGAAGGTCTCCCGTTTCCAGTGACCTGTTATACACCATAGAGAGTGGCACAATTAGTGCTTCTGCACCTTCTTTTAGAATCCACGGTGAGATTCTGTCAGGCCCAACAGCCTTTGACACATCAGCTCCAACAGATTCTTTTGACCTCATCACTGGTGAGGTAAATTTCCTCCAAGATTGTTCGGTTTGCCTCCTCATTTAGTGCAGGGACCTCTCCTTGTTCTATTGTGAAGACCTCCTGGAAGTATGTATGTGCGTGCGTGAGTGTGAATGTTACAGAAATATATGTAGTACATAAGTGAAAAATAGATTGGTTAGAAAGGTGGGGTCCAAGAGCTAATAGCTCGATTCTCCAGACACAAAAACTAAGTACATATTCTTGTAAAAAGTGCCGAACAACCAGGTTGAAGTGGATAGGTGGGCCAGCGAGCCCACAAGTCACGCATAGCCCTAGGCGGGTCTTGGGGAGAAGACGAACTCTCAAAACTCCCTCCAGGTATGATCCAGGTATGTAATTTAAAAGGATATATCAATGATTTTAGTCAGAATCTAATCTGCAATAATTCAAATGTAAATCAACTTCCTTCACTAGGAAGGAAGTTGAAAAAATCACTCTACGTAGTTCCTAGTACAGATTTACATAGTCTGATTGTAAAATATGCGTTTCGTTGAGTCTGTCAACATTTTCAGAGGCAGCGAGAAAGTGTCTACAAGTTAGCTATAGCAACAAAATATATTACCAAGAAGGATGAAGCGAAGGAAGTGTGTTTCATGGGCTAAATGATTGTCTGCAATTACCTAAATTATTATTGTTGGGAAGGTCAGTACGAGCTGCATATTCTGCCTTGGTCGTAAGGGTGGCAGAGAGCACCCAAGTGGCAGCTGGATCTTGATAATTGAATGAGATTGTTTATATAGTGCTTCCCCGATGTCAGATCGGGGATGTGTGTATATATTGTGTTCTTAGATGGAGGTTCTGTTGTTTATGAATTACCAGACGCCATGAAGGATATGTTGAGATGGTCGGGGTGACAGTCCTCAAGTGGGCGTGTGGAGCCAAACACGATGCTCGTCTATTGTAAGGCGTTACACTTAGTGTCGGGAGAGTTCTTCATAAGCAAGTTGGCGGTCTTAATGTTCTTGTTATAAATTGTTCACACTGTCTTCTGGTTGGTTTCGGGGTCAGTCACGTGTTTATCAATGATGTCTTTCTGGACTCTTTCCTCCAGTGTGTGTGCTTTAGAAAAGAGGTTCCCGTGGAACAGTTTAATGCTTGCGACAGATACTATAGTGTTGACAGTTTCATCGGTCGTAGCATAGCGGATGGCCTTCCTTTTGTTGATATCTTCGACATATTTTTCGAACAGACATCATCATCTTTTTCAAGACTCCTCACTATTAACAAATAACAAGGCTCCATCAGCGTATATAAGTTCCACATTTCACCGGACCATCACCAGAGATATCTTGAGCAACAACACCGAAATAACCGGCAGATACAACATGAGAACATTACACTCCGGCGAAACACTACATATCAAATACTCTCGTTCAACAATCACCAGCCAGCTCACACTTGGGTTAATTCTACCATTTCAAGTCTAAGGCAGAATATCCAGCTCTCACGGCCCCGGCTACCATAGGGGCAGTGTGAGCACCTTTCTTCTTGCTTATATGCTCTTGCTTCATAACATTTGTATCCACTTCTCTGCTGCCTCTGAAGAAGTTGACAAACTCATCGAAACGTGTCAATTACACATCATCAGAAAATATAAAACTGTTAATTGAACTTTTGGAAAGTCAATTTTTCAACTGTCTTTCCATAATATATTATAAGAGACAGAGTGTCTGCTTCTCCGTCCAAAGCTGGAGGCCAGATGCTTTAGGCTAGGCTCGTGCAATTTTGCAAGGGGAATGGTCCGTGGCACGAGACGCACACAGGATGGACGGAGTTGCCAAAATTCAAAGAGAAACTGAGACCTAGGGTTACATTCAGACCCCGACGACGATTGTACCTCAACCCGCTTACTACACAGCTAAATATTTTGCAAACAACAAATTCAAACCCATTTGTTATAGTACTATACACTTTTTTCATTCCCCGATCGCTGGAAAATTACCATAATTTTCCTTCTGTCCATAATTGACCGTAGTCCCATGAAACGTACGATCGTTCCTCAGCGCCGAAGACTTATCGACCCCGGCCCCTTGCCCAAACAAAATGGGGTTACCATTCTATTTTTGTTATACTTCTCACACGCTAATGGTAGACAAGTATATTTTTTATAAGAGCGCAAGAGATAAAAAGAGAGATAAAGATATGGAGTAAGAATAGAAAGTGATAGAGATACAGAGACAAATATAGCGATATAGATATAAATACAGAGATAGAGAGAGAGAGATATAGAAATATATAGCGATACATAAATATTAATGAATACATTTAGCCTTGGTCAATGTGTAAGAATAGTAACTTCATTATATATGAAACAAATTATTAGAAGTATATGAATACACCACACAAGCAGGTGTCCATATGTCCAGCTATACACCACACAGACAGGTGTCCATATGTCCAGCTATACACCACACAGGCAGGTGCCCATATGTCCAGCTATACACCACACAGACAGGTGTCCATATGTGCAGCTATACACCACACAGGCAGGTGCCCATATGTCCAGCTATACACCACACAGGTGTCCATATGTCCAGCTATACACCACACAGGTGCCCATATGTCCAGCAATACACCACACAGGTGCCCATATGTCCAGCAATACACCACACAGGTGCCCATATGTCCAGCAATACACCACACAAGTGCCCATATGTCCAGCAATACACCACACAGGTGCCCATATGTCCAGCATTACACCACGCAGGTGCCCATATGTCCAGCTATACACCACACAGGTGCCCATATGTCCAGCAATACACCACACAGGTGCCCATATGTCCAGCAATACACCACACAGGTGCCCATATGTCCAGCTATACACCACACAGGCAGGTGCCCATATGTCCAGCAATACACCACACAGGTGCCCATATGTCCAGCAATACACCACACAGGTGCCCATATGTCCAGCAATACACCACACAGGTGTCCATATGTCCAGCTATACACCACACAGGTGCCCATATGTCCAGCAATACACCACACAGGTGCCCATATGTCCAGCAATACACCACACAGGTGCCCATACGTCCAGCTATACACCACACAGGTGCCCATATGTCCAGCAATACACAACACAGGTGCCCATATGTCCAGCAATACACCACACAGGTGCCCATATTTCCAGCTATACGCCACACAGGTGCCCATATGTCCAGCAATACACCACACAGGTGCCCATATGTCCAGCTATACACCACACAGGTGCCCATATGTCCAGCTATACACCACACAGGTGTCCATATGTCCAGCTATACACCACACAGGTGTCCATATGTCCAGCTATACACCACACAGACAGGTGCCCATATGTCCAGCTATACACCACACAGGTGCCCACATGTCCAGCTATACACCACACAGACAGGTGCCCATATGTCCAGCTATACACCACACAGACAGGTGCCCATATGTCCAGCTATACACCACACAGACAGGTGCCCATATGTCCAGCTATACACCACACAGGTGTCCATATGTCCAGCTATACACCACACAGGTGTCCATATGTCCAGCTATACACCAAACAGACAGGTGCCCATATGTCCAGCTATACACCACACAGGTGCCCATATGTCCAGCTATACACCACACAGGTGTCCATATGTCCAGCTATACACCACACAGGTGTCCATATGTCCAGCTATACACCACACAGACAGGTGCCCATATGTCCAGCTATACACCACACAGGTGCCCATATGTCCAGCTATACACCACACAGGTGTCCATATGTCCAGCTATACACCACACAGGTGTCCATATGTCCAGCTATACACCACACAGACAGGTGCCCACATGTCCAGCTATACACCACACAGGTGCCCACATGTCCAGCTATACACCACACAGGTGTCCATATGTCCAGCTATACACCACACAGACAGGTGCCCATATATCTAACAACGAAGACCTCCCATTTGAACTTTGTACCAACAACCACAGCAGCCCTGAACAGCTTATATATACCCCCCATAAGAGGAGAGAGATGCTCATAATAAAGCTGTATGGTTTATGAGTTCCTCGGAGTTTTAATATGAGAGTTACCTGGAGACTCATATCCCTGTGTTAAGGGGGGGGGCGGGTACTGCTCATGTGAAGAGAAATGACACAATAATGAACATATGACCAGGAGGGTAAAAACTACTTTATTGACCATTCTCCTCCCGCGCCCGATATGAGAGCTTCTGGAAAAGGTTTTGAGTCAAAGTCGCTCTGAGAATAATAATTTGGAGGGAGGAGAGGCAGTGATGGTGGGGTGACTTGGGGTGGTGGGTGGGCTGGGGCTGGGTGGGGGAGAGTTAGGGGTGGTGGGTGGGCTGGGGCTGGGTGGGGGAGAGTTAGGGGTGGAGGGAGGAGTGGGGCTGGGTGGGGGAGAGTTAGGGGTGGAGGGAGGAGTGGGGCTGGGTGGGGGAGAGTTAGGGGTGGAGGGAGGAGTGGGGCTGGGTGGGGGAGAGTTAGGGGTGGAGGGAGCAGTGGGGCTGGGTGGGGGAGAGTTAGGGGTGGAGGGAGGAGTGGAGCTGGGTGGGGAGAGATGAGGTTGAGAACTGGTGATAAAAGTGAAAAATGATAGAAGAAAAAAAAGGTCGTATGCTACAGCATACTACAATCCCGGGTGTGGGTACACGACTCTCAAGATCCACGAACCTGCACCCACGTACAGACCCAGCCAGACACCTGCACCCACGTACAGACCCAGCCAAACACCAACACCTACGTACAGACCCAGCCAAACACCTGCACCCACGTACAGACCCAGCCAAACACCTGCACCCACGTACAGACCCAGCCAAACACCTACACCCACGTACAGACCCAGCCAGACACCTACACCCACGTACAGACCCAGCCAGACACCTACACCCACGTACAGACCCAGCCAGACACCAGCACCCACGTACAGACCCAGCCAGACACCAACACCTACGTACAGACCCAGCCAAACACCATCCACGTACAGACCCAGCCAGACACCAACAACCACGTACAGACCCAGCCAAACACCATCCACGTACAGACCCAGCCAAACACCAACACCCACATACAGACCCAATCAAACACCTACACCCACGTACAAACCCAGCCAGACCCCTGCACCCACGTACAGACCCAACCAAACACCAACACCCACGTACAGACGGTCCAAGAGACTCAGCTCCAAGTTGCTCTATTGCACGACTATTAACATACAACTGATAGGAGATATTCTCTGAAGTTTGAGTCCCTGTTTATCTCCGCGGAGGAGACTCCTGTTGTTGTGATGCGCAGAGTTTACCGGAATCCAGTTTGCACTCATCTGAGTATCCCAGAAGACACGTATAGCCGACAAAGTATACCTTCTGGGATATGTCATGTAAACACCTAGATGGTATCGTTGTGTGGTCCCAGCCCCCTGTAGGTGTCTACAAATTCCTATGGGTCCATTTGAGAAGAAAGTTGGAATACATCTTAACTATTAATCTGGATCTTCTGCTGATATGATGTTGACATCTTGCTGGGACCTGACAAGGAACGTTTTGTTATTAATTGAAGATGCTCTCGAGCGACGCCATGTGGATTATTATAAAATCTTTATTGGCAAAATTATATACAAGTTTGCCTGATCAGAGTTAGTGCCTATTGCAGTGAGGACGCTGGATGTGTTCACTGTCACAGTACAGTGAGGACGCTGGATGTGTTCACTGTTACACAGTACAGTGAGGACGCTGGATGTGTTCACTGTTACACAGTACAGTGAGGACGCTGGATGTTTCACTGTTACACAGTACAGTGAGGACGCTGGATGTGTTTCACTGTTACACAGTACAGTGAGGACGCTGGATGTGTTCACTGTTACACAGCACAGTGAGGACGCTGGATGTGTTCACTGTTACACAGCACAGTGAGGACACTGGATACGTTCACTGTTACACAGCACAGTGAGGATACTGGATATGTTCACTGTTACACAGTTCACAGTTACACAGGTTCCAGTGGTTGTCATAGCCAGGGGGTGGTAATGGGGGACGAGCTCCCATGACCTATAAAATGCTCCTATACGGCATGTGTCTCAAATAGCCTCTGACAACCAAGTCCACGCCTGGCCTGACGGTGACTTAGTCTTTAAGTCCGGCGGAACTGCTTTTACCGACAGGAGAAGGGGCGAGGGCGTGCCTCTGGCGCCTTAAACCAGCTGCTCCGGGTAGATGGGACATTTGCCTTTCTATTGGATAATTTCAGCAACGTGGAGAGGGGGGACCTGCTGCATGGGTAACAGCTTCTCCTCCATATCTACCTACCCAGGCTTTGCGCCCTGGAGAGGACACTCCAGCTTCACCTCACAGCGTCGAACCAACACGGGAAGCGACAGTCTACCGTTTTTAGTCTTCTGCTCGATGGCGAAGAGTGTGACGCCAGGGGTTGCTTCTGACGGTGGGAGGGGTCATCGCGCCCCACTGGGCAGCTACCGCCCGCCTCAAGCTGGGCAAACCCCAGCCAATAAGGTGTTGCCTCGCCACGGTCGTTAACCTCACTGGGTGCGTGGGGTTTAGGGTGAAAACCGACAAGCGGCCCGACAACTTTGCACCAAGCAATACCATACCTAAGACGAAATATCAACTGCCCTAAAGCTGGGCACATGGAACGTCAGGACACTGACACCAGGTTTCTCTGACGACCTGCAAGAAATCAATGACGCCCGAAAAACAGCAATCATCGATAGGGAGCTGAGCAAACTGCAGATGGATATTGTTGCTCTCCAAGAGACCAGGCTCCCTGGATCAGGATCTGTGAGAGAGAGGACCTTCTCTTTCTTCTGGCAAGGAAAACCACCTGATGAGACCAGAGAACATGGTGTGGGATTTGCCGTCAGGAATGCACTGTTGGGATACATTATGCCACCGATGGGGGAAACCGAAACGAATTCTGTCTCTGCAACTGCACTCCCAAACAGGACCAGTCAATGTAATTAGTGCATATGCACCAACCCTGACTTCTTCCAGCAGAGGCAAAGGAAAAATTCTACGATGACCTCAACAGAGTCATAGCGAGAATCCCTGTAAAGGAGCCACTGTTCATCCTCGGCGACTTCAACGCCAGAGTGGGTGCCGAGCACAACATTTGGCCCACTTGTCTGGTCAATTCGGCATAGGGAGGATGAATGAGAACTGGCAACGTCTGCTAGAACTCTGCTGCCTTCATGGTCTCTGTGTCACCAACACGTTCTTCAGCAAAAGCCTCAACCCGAGTATCTTGGAGACACCCCAGATCCAAGCACTGGCACCAGCTTGACCTGATTCTTACCAGGCGTGCAAGTGCCTATTGTTGGCCCACACTCTCTTTGTCAGTCTGGACATGGTAGTAGATGCCTTACCGATGCGTTTGTTTAGCTCCATGTCAAGAGAGAGGGAGTCAGAGTTTGTGGAGCCCAGGTACACGAAGTGTTCTGTAAAGCACTTTTTTAGAATCGGAGATGCCGATGTCAGGTGGGGAGTCCACTCCTTGTCCCATGACTTGTGTTTTCTTCAGCCTGATGGTGAGTCCGAAAGCCTGAGAAGCCTCGCTGAAGCGGGTCATGAGCCGTTGGAGGTCTTCGTCTGAGTGGGCAGTGACTGCTGGGTCGTCGGCAAAAAGGAAGTCGTGCAGACACCCTCAGTCGAACCTTCGTCTTGGCTATCAGCCTGGCGAGGTTAAAGAGCTTTCCATCCGACCTGGTCCGGAGGTAAATGCCTTACGTGGCAGATCCGAAGGCGTGCCGCAGCATAACTGCGAAGAAAATCCCAAATAGGGTTGGAGCCAGTACGCAGCCCTGCTTTATTCCACTTCGGATGTTAAAGGCGTCTGATGTTAGTCCATCAAAGACTACGGTGCCCCTCATGTTCTCATGGAAAGATCTAATGATGCTGAGGAGCCTGGGTGGGCATCCGATCTTGGGGAGGATCTTCAACAGGCCATTCCTGCTGACGAGGTCGAAGGCCTTCGTCAGATCTATGAAGGCTACGAAGAGAGGCTGCTTCTGTTCCCTGCATTTCTCCTGCAGTTGTCTGATGGAAAATACCATGTCGATGGTGGACCTGTAGCTCTGGAATACTGCATTGTGATTCTGGATAGACTCTACTCTGCAGGTACTTGGAGCCCTTCAATGTGACTCGAGCAAACAGCTTTCTGACAGACTGAAGGAGATTCCACGGTAGTGTTGCAGTCGCCCCTGTCACCCTTTATTCTTATACAGCTGAACGATGTTGGCATCCTTCATGTCCTGTGGCATCCTCTCCTTCTTCCAAGCAGGAGGCAGAGAATTTCATGCAGCTGCATGAGCGCTGACCTCTGCACGCTTCAAGGTCCGCTCAGGAATGTCACTTTGCCAGACTGTTACCAGAAGTAAGGGATCTAGGGCATCGCTGGTTTCTTCGAGCGTCGGTTCGCTTCGAGTTCCATTAGCACAGCAGACACTCAGTGGCGCTCAGGGCGGTCTTCGGTGACCACTTCTACCCTTGGGTATAGCTCAGGTAGTGCTCGACCCAGCACTTCAGCTGGAGTGTCGGTCCTGAATTCATCACCTGCGTGCAATTTCAGAGGAGCGTCTTCCTCTGGATTGTGGCCGAGGGCCTGCTTGATGCCGTCTACATTCCCCTTAATTGCCTGATCCGTCTGTAGTCTGGTAGTCGGGACAGAGCTGAGCCCAATAGTTGTTGCCATCGGGCCTGCGCACTGCTGTACTTTGCAGCGATGGCCCAGGATCTGTAAGTTGTCGCTGAATTGGGCAGTCTTTGTAGCTCAAAGGCTTTCTCTTCTCTTCGATGACAGGTGTCATCTCTTCCAATGCGCTTTCAAACACAGTCAGCCGACCTGCTGGCTTCTTGCCAAAGGGAAATGGCAGGGTGTGAACACAGTCTCTGTAAGTGCTCCCATCTTTTACAGGTCATGACCCCGGCTGGGCCGGGAGAGCTCCTTGAGCACGCGTGCAAAATCGTTCACCTTGCCTGGTTGTAGTTTTTTGTTTGCATCTTGTACCACTGCTACAGACCATGAGTGGTCGGTTGTCACACATAGCACTCTGGTAGCTACGCGTGAATTTGTTCTTGACGCTGGGTAG
>WNGS01066681.1:82173-100458 GCA_020271785.1 Procambarus virginalis | reverse complement strand
CACCAGCCTTCATGCCCCACCATCCACCAGCCTTCATGCCCCACCATACCAGGCTTCATGTCCCACCATCCACCAGGCCTCATGCCCCACCATCCACCAGCCTTCATGCCCCACATCCACCAGGCTTCATGTCCCACCATCCACCAGGCCTCATGCCCCACCTTGCGGCCCCCAGTGGGAACTTGCCTGGCCACAACAATGTGGCCACAAACATGGTAGGGAAGATAATCCTGGTGGTGTTACAAAAGAGACCCTTGTGCTTCCATCATAGACGGGTGACACCAGTAAACAGTGCCATACTTCACACGCCAGCTCTCACCACCAACCCCAGTATTCTACAACTGCCAACCTGAAAAACACATTCCATATTCCTCCCAATAACATGGATGTTAGGATCAATACACACATTCCCATTTAAACTTAATTCATTAATTTATTGAGTGAAATACTAGCAATGTTGGTACATAGATCTACACAAGTTGGTAATGTATACAATTAGTGGAGGTCTTGGTTGTCCAAGGTTAGACTACACGCTTTGGCCGGCCCCCAGGCTGAGGTTAGTGAGGAGAACTACTCTCGCAACCCTCTCCAGGTAAACCTACTGTGGACTGGTGAGTGTAGGGGGGACGGTCTCTGGGTGGGAGGGGGCGTCTCGGTCGGCCCCACATGCCCCCTTGAAGTCGGTGGAGACAAAATGTCACTTTTAAATTATTATGTCAGATACACCTGCATTATATTGCCAACACAAGATGGGGGGGGGCAGCAATATATATATATATATATATATATATATATATATATAATATGTCGTACCTAGTAGCCAGAACGCACTTCCCAGCCTACTATGCAAGACCCGATTTGCCTAATAAGCCAAGTTTTCATGAATTAATCGTTTTTCGACTACCTACCTAACCTAACCTAACCTATAAAGATAGGTTAGGTAGGGTTGATTAGGTTTGGTCATATAACTACGTTAATTTTAACTAAAATAAAAGAAAATTGACCTCATACATAATGAAATGGGCAGCTTTATCAATTCATAAGAAAAAAATTAGAGAAAATATATTAATTCATGAAAACTTGGCTTATTAGGCAAATCGGGCCTTGCATAGTAGGCTGAGAAGTGCGTTCTGGCTACTAGGTACGACATATATATATATATATATATATATATATATATATATATATATATATATATATTTACTATTATTATATTTACTATTATTATATTTACTATTATTATTATTATAATATTATTATTATTGTTATTATTATTAAGATAATGTCTGCCCGTCCATCTAAAGTAAGAATCCAGACACTTGGGGCTAATCACAGTAAAATTTCCAGGGTGACTGTTGGGTGTTGGGGAAAACCTAAGGAATTGATTGATCGATAGAGATTAAGTCACCCAAGAGGTGGCACGGGCATGAATATCCCGTAAGATTTTAAAGGGGGGGGGTCGGAGGGGAGGGAATTATCAGGGAAAGCGCCAAGCTATTACGACTATATAGCACTTGGAAGGGGTCAGGATAAGGATTTGGGATGGGAAGGGGGAAGGAATGGTGTCCAACCACTTGGACGGTCGGGGTGTTATGTGATGGGGGAATACGTGCCAGATGTTATGGTACGTGTTATGAAGTATGAATGGTGTCCAACCACTTCATACGTGTTATGAAGCGAGTGAGTGAGAGGGGGAATACGTGCCAGATGAGCGTTTTAGGAGTTCTTCTGGGAGTTCCCAACACCGTAACTTATCTAACTTTAGGGTAGTCCCGGGCACCGCCGAGTACCCCATCTAGTGTAATATGAGTATTAAATAAGCAATAGTTTTACTGACTTTATCATATATCTAATAATGATATAATTGAGCACATGGTAAACTGAGAGTGTTACCCTCTGGGTGTGGTGACAAGTGACGCAGGAAGAGGACCTGGTGCCAGCAGTCATCACTTGTACACCAACACTCCATAACAAGGCACAGCAAGCCACTCCTCCAACCACTGCACTCTCCGGCCAATCATTCTGCAGCATCTTGTGAGCTTCGTAATTGACAACAAGAGATTCCTGAGGCATCTTATTGTGTACACACACGGGAGAAAATATGATGTGCAATGGTGTTTCCCGTCAAGAGCGCTTACCTGCAGGTCTTGTGCTTCTGAATAACGAAGGGGACTATCAGGGAAAAGCGTGAAGGCATTACGACCATATATAGTACATGGAAGGTGGTCTTGAACGCCGGCCTGCACGAAGCGAGTCCGTCGCTGTGCCGTCCAGCCCAAGTGGTTGGGCACCGTTCCTTCCCCCTGTCCTATCCCAAATCATTATCCTGAACTCTTCTGAGTGGTTATCTTGAGAGGTTATCTTGAGATGATTTCCGGGCTTTAGTATCCCTGCGGCCCGGTCCTCGACCAAGCCTCCACCCCCAGGAAGCAGCCCGTGACAGCTGACTAACTCCCAGGTACCTATTTACTGCTAGGTAACAGGGCATCAGGGTGAAAGAAACTCTGCCCATTGTTTCTCGCCGGCGCCCGGTATCGAACCCGGACCACAAGGGTCACTCGTCCAGTGTTCTGTCCGTTCAGCCGCCGGACTCTCGAGTGATTATGAACTGCGGTGACCTGTGAGGGAGTGAGCGGCGAGTGACACAGTTGAGGCTGAAGGTCGCCCTCGTTGGTGTAGACCAAAAGGTGAGGTCATCCCGGGAGTCGACACCGTTGGTGCTTCTCGACAAAGAAGGCGTCTGCGTTACCAACTTCCGTAATTTTATTCTGTAAACTGTTCAGATTGAGTGGATGTGTTAATTGAAAAAGGTAACAAGATTTCACACAATGTTGCGGGGTGGATAGATAACAAGAGTAACACAGGATGAAAGCCTAGCGTCGGGAAGAATAGCCTAGCCTTGGGAAGGATAGCGGCGGCAGGCGGTGAGTTAGCAGATTATCAGGAGATGATAGCCTAGCCTCGGGAAGAATAGCCGCGGTGGGCTACGGGATTATCAGCCAGTCACGCCCACCACTGAACATATTCGGGCGTTAGCTGGCCAGATAACGACACTACTACAGTCTGCTCGCCTCCTGCAATCTTGCTCTGTCTCGTTACCGACACCAAATTAGCGTACAGCTGAGTTATGGCTAAAGTTGCCACGAGTTCCAGCCTTGTTTTCTCTCTTTCTCTTGGATGGGAGAAGAGTGGTGGCTGGCGTCTCCCAGGGTGTAGTGGCTGGCGTCTCCTAGGGTGTAGTGGTGGCTGGCGTCTCCCAGGGTGTAGTTGTGGCTGGCGTCTCCCAGGGTGTAGTGGTGGCTGGCGTCTCCCAGGGTGTAGTGGTGGCTGGCGTCTCCCAGGGTGTAGTTGTGGCTGGCGTCTCCCAGGGTGTAGTTGTGGCTGGCGTCTCCCAGGGTGTAGTTGTGGCTGGCGTCTCCCAGGGTGTAGTGGTGGCTGGCGTCTCCCAGGGTGTAGTGGTGGCTGGCGTCTCCCAGGGTGTAGTTGTGGCTGGCGTCTCCCAGGGTGTAGTTGTGGCTGGCGTCTCCCAGGGTGTAGTGGTGGCTGGCGTCTCCAAGGGTGTAGTTGTGGCTGGCGTCTCCCAGGGTGTAGTGGTGGCTGGCGTCTCCCAGGGTGTAGTTGTGGCTGGCGTCTCCCAGGGTGTAGTGGTGGCTGGCGTCTCCCAGGGTGTAGTGGTGGCTGGCGTCTCCCAGGGTGTAGTTGTGGCTGGCGTCTCCCAGGGTGTAGTGGTGGCTGGCGTCTCCAAGGGTGTAGTTGTGGCTGGCGTCTCCCAGGGTGTAGTGGTGGCTGGCGTCTCCCAGGGTGTAGTTGTGGCTGGCGTCTCCCAGGGTGTAGTGGTGGCTGGCGTCTCCCAGGGTGTAGTTGTGGCTGGCGTCTCCCAGGGTGTAGTGGTGGCTGGCGTCTCCCAGGGTGTAGTGGTGGCTGGCGTCTCCCAGGGTGTAGTGGTGGCTGGCGTCTCCCAGGGTGTAGTTGTGGCTGGCGTCTCCCAGGGTGTAGTGGTGGCTGGCGTCTCCCAGGGTGTAGTGGTGGCTGGCGTCTCCCAGGGTGTAGTGGTGGCTGGCGTCTCCCAGGGTGTAGTGGTGGCTGGCGTCTCCCAGGGTGTAGTGGTGGCTGGCGTCTCCCAGGGTGTAGTTGTGGCTGGCGTCTCCCAGGGTGTAGTTGTGGCTGGCGTCTCCCAGGGTGTAGTGGTGGCTGGCGTCTCCCAGGGTGTAGTGGTGGCTGGCGTCTCCCAGGGTGTAGTGGTGGCTGGCGTCTCCCAGGGTGTAGTGGTGGCTGGCGTCTCCCAGGGTGTCCGTCCGGGGCGACACTGTCTCGTGGGTGTTGACCTCGCCAAAATAGGTGGCGCACATCTCCAATTATCTTTATAGGTTTGTTTACCTTGGACAATGCCAGCAGCCCCGATACGAGTGTCACAAATGTTAAAGAGCGCTTGGCGAGCGGTGAGGGAGACACGTCTGGCGTGTCTGCACGTGTTGTTTCTTGTGTATATACTGCTTGGCGAAACAGGTGTTCCTACACGGGAGACATCTCCTGTCCACGAGGCTAACCATAGCCCGTGCTTCTTGCCCAGCTCCTGTGCCAGGTAAGTTACGCGCTCACCATAGACCGTGTTACTTGGAACTTGTTCCGAGTAGCTGAATCTATAACAACAAGGTGTTCCTAAGTTTGTGTTCGTATCGTACTTGGTATTCCCCGAGGGTTCGAATATCACTTTGTATTCGTGTATTGAGAAATATCGTTTATATGAATAAAGTTGAAAAGCGGTAAAGCTTAGGGTGTGCATGTGAACTTGGGTATGTTGTTGTTGGTTTAGATTTAGCTACTTGGAACTAAAGTTGTAAGTAGCAACTCACCAAGTCCACTACGGGCTTGATGAGCCCGTAGTGGTCTTACCTGGCACAGGAGCGGGGCTGTGGAACTTAGGTAACAAGAAGGTAATTACATATCAAGAGAAACCGCTATGTAAGCTGTATGAGTGAAGGAATCTGAAAACGGAGTGAAGGCACGGTGCCCAGCCCCTTCCGTCAGTGGGCATTAAACGTAGACCCTGCAAGAAGCACCGTATCAGCATTAAATGGAAACACTTTTCATATATGGAAAAAAAAGCATATTACCGTTAGAGGCCTAGTTGAGGGGGCGAGTTCGGAGGCAGGTATGTTAGTGATAGGCTTAGTGGAGCGAGAAGGCAAGACTTGGCCGTAGCGCGCGAGACCAGCACACGGGTGGTTGTGGAGGTCTGGCCAGCCAGGGAGTGCGTCCTCACACAAAGCTTTCCGGACATTTTTGCTTAAAGGTGGCTGGTTATGGCGTCGGCCTGGGACGCAGACTGCTGGGGGCCTTCGTGATTAATGTACTCCCGCCTTCTTGATTAATGAAGCTCCACCCGTGTTGATATATTCACTCCCGCTCACTGATCTATTTTCATACGCCCACTCGAAGCCGATTCTTGTCGTCTGTAAAAAATTAAGAATCTTGTTGATGTCGATACTCGTAATATATTTTTGTTGTGGTGATGGGCAAGTTTGGCTCTAGGGTGAATATATCTCCATTGTTGGAACGTAATCCATCCTCCCAGGGACCCCCCCCCCACCTGGGTACTGGGAACCTCTTATCCGGGAGACAAAAAAAGAAAAGCTTTCCGGGAAAATAAAAAAAAACCTTCACAGTGGAATACAACCTTCCGGCATTTTAAGAGTTTAAATTGGAGGAAAGGGAGAGTATTAGGAGAAGTTGTATCGTGGAGTGGGCTGAGAGGAACGCTTGTGCTGAGATGCGTGATGGTGATGGCGCTGTGGGCGGGGCGGGAGAGTCCTGCACCATTTGTATTTGTTTTTTATGCATGTGTATTCATGCTTCAATAAAGAGTTTTTGTTATTACTCTAATTGTTGCGTAGCATGTAGCAAATAGGACTAGACTGGTGGTAGGGCAGGCGTGTGAGAGTTGTGTAGAGGGCGCCACTCCTAGGGCGCCCCGTGGCCGGTGTGGGTGGGTCCCGCCCCCTCCTTGTGATCAGTGTTTTCATTAGCGGGAAGCCCTCGTGAACCCGTGTAGAGTGAGCACCACCTAACTGCTCAACTTGCAACACTTGGGCAACATTAGCCGCCAGCTCTTTGCCAACTTGTCGATTGGCACAATTGTTCTGGGTGTTTGTAGGAGACATACTGGAGTGTGCATCACTGCCTGCCGCTCCACCGCCACTCTCCCTCCGACTGACCTGGGTATTGGTCGTATCCTGCGCCTCCACTCTCCCTCGCTCTCTTTCTCTCCGCTATCTTATTGGGGTTTCCGCTCACCCAAAAATTGCCTATACCGCTGGAGAAAGACCGAGATAGGAAAATATAAGTAGACAATAAGAGACAATGATCCGAGATTGTCGCTATATCTGACTTCCATGATGCCGCCGCCGGCTCGTGCCTTCATCTCTGGGCGCCATCGTGGTGCATTGTTGATCCTGGCGTTCCTTATCCTGGCGTTCCTTATCCTGGCTCTACTGATCCTGGCGTTCCTTATCCTGGCTCTACTGATCCTGGCGTTCCTTATCCTGGCTCTACTGATCCTGACGTTCCTTATCCTGGCTCTACTGATCCTGGCGTTCCTTATCCTGGCTCTACTGATCCTGGCAGCACTGGCTGGGTGTTGCCCTTGCATGAGGCTCAGCACTAAGTGTATGTTAAGATTTCCCGGGTAGATTTAATTTACATAAAGGATGGGGGGTGGGGCTCAGGGATGGCTCCGGGCGGGTCGGTAGTGATCCTGGAGCCTCCCTGGGGGCGTCTTACTTCCCGAGGCCCACCCCCAGCAGCCCACCCCCCGCAGCCCACCCCCCGCAGCCCACCCCCAGCAGCCCACCCCCAGCAGCCCACCCCCAGCAGCCCACCCCCAGCAGCCCACCCCCAGCAGCCCACCCCCCGCAGCCCACCCCCCGCAGCCCACCCCCAGCAGCCCACCCCCAGCAGCCCACCCCCGCACCCTTGTCTGTGTTCCTGCTTAACGGTGGGAAGACTTCTGTAGCTCTTATCAGTAATGGTCCTGTGTAAACACCTACACATTGCTTTTACCATCCTTAGTGTTATCCCTTGCTGAAAAGTAATGGTGGATATTGTGATGGTGTTGTGACCGACGTGTGGGTGGCGCGTAGTCACGGCTGGGTATACTGGGTACTGGGCACCTGGCACTGGGTAGGCACAGCGACGCTAGATGTAATTTTGCTGGTGCCTGGTGTGGAGAGTATGGTACTTTGGCAGCCCGGCTTGAGCCCAGGCTACCCTCAGGCTACCCTCAGGCTATTGGTGTTGGCGGGCCGCAGTCTCGGGGACAACGGGGGGGGGGGGGATTCCGGGTCTTATTGTACGCTGACGCATTTACATAGTGACTGATGGGGGAGACTAATTTGAAATATTTGTAGACATTACTTTTCGTTACCAAAAATATTTGCCAGCTTTTTATATTTTTGAATTGTATGTTTCTGTGATGGTCTACGTCAGTTACGTTCACGTGCCACCGTTTATTGGTGGCTCTGGCATCGTTCTGGCGGCAAGCAGTCCTCAACTCATCGTTCTGGCGGCAAGCAGTCCTCAACTCATCGTTCTGGCGGCAAGCAGTCCTCAACTCATCGTTCTGGCGGCAAGCAGTCCTCAACTCATCACAGGTGGTCGAAATTCAAGACGGGGCTCATCTTAAGAGGCGATGTTTGCCGGGTGTGGAGCCATATTGGGCCATATATGATGACCTCGCAGACACCGCTGCTCGTGAAAACCTCTGGCGCCGCTTGGTGCCTCCTGACTCCTTGTAAGTCCAGCCGGAGTTGAGGGTGTAATACTTCTACTCCCAGCCTGGTTGAGAGGGTGAAGTGTGCGTCTGGGGTGACCCGGGACCCCAGTTAAAGGTCCACACCCTTATAGATGTCTCGCCTTACTGTAAGGAAGGTGAGACATGACTCTCCCGTCTTCTAGGAACCGTTCTCTTACTAGCATTTCTACCCGTCAGTCCGCAGCAGCTGTCAGAGGTGGAGCGCTAGGTATTGTGAATAAGAAATTTGGTATGATTAATTGTGACCTTTCTCCTTGGTGGTCCTTCCACACCGGAAACAAGAGGCGGGAAGAGCCTGGTTAAGCACCGTATTGACTCCACATACCTGGTGGGACATCACATGGAACACCAGCATCCTTCCGTCACTACACCAGTTTTATTTTATTTTATTTAATTATATATTCAAGAGTTCTTCCATTCGTGCACTCGTAGCGTTGCGGGCAGGTCCTTAATCATATGTTCACCGGAATACGACCCGCCAAATTGTTTAACAACCAAGTACCCATTTTACTGATGGGTTAAAGAGAGGCTACAGTTTAGGATTGACGCCCAGTAAATCCTCTCCGGCCAGGATACGAACCCAGGCCAAAGTGCTCGCGAAACTCCAGGCGAGCGTCTTACCAGTGCACCACGGGGGACCGCCAACAGTCCCCGGTGGTCCTACATCATGGTCCTGCTTACAGTCGCGCGCCTCCTTCAGGATTATCAGGTATCTTGCATTCTCTGGATAATATCCTTGGTGACCCACACACTGCTATTCCTTGTGCTCCCGTATTGGCTCACAGGATGATATATTGGCACTTCTGACGGCTGGATATGAAACGGTTGCCGGAACAACCGTGGACATCTTCAAGAGAAAATTACATCATTCTCTCCAAGGAGTGCCGGACCAACCGGGCTGTGGTGGGTATGTGGGCCTGCGGGCCGCTCCAAGCAACAACCTGGTGGACCAAACTCTCACAAGTCAAGCCTAGCCTCGGGCCGGGTTTGGGGGGGGGTAGAAGAACTCCCGGAGCCCCATCAACCAGGTATCACAGAGGCTCTGTCCAGTAGACGGTGCCAAATGGTCTTCCGGGCTCGGCGCCTTCTTTTGATTACCGGTTACTTCTTCCGGACGTCTTAGAAGTATTGGGTGTTACACTCCCCAGATTGAGTGTACACACAGAGTTGATTGACAGTTGAGAGGCGGTACCAAAGAGCAAGAGCTCAACCCCCGCAAGCACAACTAGGTAAGTACATTGTGTCCGCCGGCACCATACCTCCTCCCAAGGTAGCCAATGTTGCCTGTAATGGTGCTCGGGCCTGGTGCACGGAGCTGGAGCACGGGCCTGGTGCACGGACCTGGTGCACGGAGCTGGAGCACGGGCCTGGTGCACGGACCTGGTGCACGGGCCTGGTGCACGGGTCTGGAGCACGGGCCTGGTGCTCGGGCCTGGTGCACGGACCTGGTGCACGGGTCTGGAGCACGGGTCTGGAGCACGGGCCTGGTGCACGGAGCTGGAGCACGGGCCTGGTGCACGGACCTGGTGCACGGGCCTGGTGCACGGGTCTGGAGCACGGGCCTGGTGCACGGGCCTGGTGCTCGGGCCTGGTGCACGGACCTGGTGCACGGGCCTGGTGCACGGGTCTGGAGCACGGGCCTGGTGCACGGGCCTGGTGCACGGGTCTGGTGCACGGACCTGGTGCACGGGCCTGGTGCACGGGTCTGGAGCACGGACCTGGTGCACGGGCCTGGTGCACGGGTCTGGAGCACGGGCCTGGTGCACGGGCCTGGTGCACGGGCCTGGTGCACGGGTCTGGAGCACGGGCCTGGTGCACGGGTCTGGAGCACGGGCCTGGTGCACGGGCCTGGTGCACGGGCCTGGAGCACGGGCCTGGTGCACGGGCCTGGTGCACGGGCCTGGTGCACGGGCCTGGTGCACGGGCCTGGTGCACGGGCCTGGTGCACGGGCCTGGTGCACGGGCCTGGTGCACGGGCCTGGTGCACGGGCCTGGTGCACGGGCTGGTGCACGGGCTGGAGCACGGGCCTGGTGCACGGGTCTGGTGCACGGGTCTGGTGCACGGGTCTGGTGCACGGGTCTGGTGCACGGGTCTGGAGCACGGGTCAGGTGCACGGGTCAGGTGCACGGGCCTGGTGCACGGGCCTGGTGCACGGGTCTGGTGCACGGGTCTGGTGCACGGGTCTGGTGCACGGGCCTGGTGCACGGACCTGGTGCACGGACTGGGTGCACGGGCCTGGTGCACGGGTCTGGTGCACGGGTCTGGAGCACGGGTCAGGAGCACGGGTCAGGTGCACGGGCCTGGTGCACGGGTCTGGTGCACGGGTCTGGTGCACGGGCCTGGTGCACGGGTCTGGTGCACGGGTCTGGTGCACGGGCCTGGTGCACGGGTCAGGTGCACGGGCCTGGTGCACGGGCCTGGTGCACGGGTCTGGTGCACGGGCCTGGTGCACGGACTGGGTGCATGGGCCTGGTGCACGGGTCTGGTGCACGGGTCTGGTGCACGGGTCTGGTGCACGGGCCTGGTGCACGGACCTTGTGCACGGGCCTGGTGCACGGGCCTGGTGCACGGGCCTGGTGCATCGGTCTGGTGCACGGGTCTGGTGCACGGGTCTGGTGCACGGACCTGGTGCACGGGCCTGGTGCACGGGCCTGGTGCACGGGCCTGGTGCATCGGTCTGGTGCACGGGCCTGGTGCACGGGCCTGGTGCATCGGTCTGGTGCATCGGTCTGGTGCACGGGCCTGGTGCATCGGTCTGGTGCATCGGTCTGGTGCACGGACCTGGTGCACGGGCCTGGTGCACGAGTCTGGTGCACGGGCCTGGTGCACGGGCCTGGTGCACGGAGCTGGTGCACGGGTCTGGTGCACGGGCCTGGTGCACGGGCCTGGTGCACGGAGCTGGTGCACGGGCCTGGTGCACGGAGCTGGTGCACGGGCCTGGTGCACGGAGCTGGTGCACGGGCCTGGTGCACGGGCCTGGTGCACGGAGCTGGTGCACGGGCCTGGTGCACGGGTCTGGTGCACGGGTCTGGTGCACGGGTCTGGTGCACGACTACCAAGGGAGGTGCGGGAAGCGCGCGTATATAACGAGCATTGAATTATTTGCTTTAATTAACACTGTGGAATTCTGGTAAATTGTTTATTTTATTAATACAATTTCTTGTAAGTTTTTCGCAAATTATTTTTTAATCTATATAAGTATGCGTTTGAATCGATAATTTTGAAATAGTGTGTAATTATTGAGTTGTGTAAATTAAGCACGTTTCAATTTACAAGGAAAGTCTTAGTAATTAATCATTCAACAAATATTACTGTGAAGCTGTTGTTTACGCATGTATTTATTTTTCCTTGAATTAAGTGTTCGTGTTATTACATTATTTTATCATTTGTGTTTTTAAATGTTAGCGTCTACGGTCGTAATTAACTCGTTTTCTATGGCGGGCTCCGTACTACCTCTACCTTGACCTGTTGTCGTTATAAAACGTCGCATGTTAACGTGTAGTTTACTTCAGACCAAAAGCTGATGTACGCTGGTGGCCGCGCACGATATTGATATAACGTCCCGTTTTCTGTTAGTGGGTTCTGTGGATGGGTAGGTTTGGGTACTTTAGTAGGACCGTTTTCTGACGTTTTGAACGCTGGCGAGAACGGGCTGTTTTTCATGTACAGTTTCTCTGCTGAGTTGACTTTTAGCGATAATTTGAGAAACAGGTGAATAGAGTTGGTTGTCCGGGGCTGATTAATGAGGTGCTGGTCGTCCTGGTGCCGTGTCCGGGGCTATTGATGTGTTCTTTAATTAGGCTTGGGAAGACTCCACGTCACATGGGCTGGGTATTGACACCACCAGGGTTGAGGTGGACGGCCCTCACTCACCACTCACTCCGTGCTAGGGAGTAAGTAATTATCAAAAAGAAGGCACCAAACCGGGAAGGCTATGTAGCACCATCAAATGTGCGGGATAATCAGAGGGCGCTAATTATCACCAAGGATGCCAATACGAGAACAGAAACGCACTAGGGAATGAATGTGTCGTCTGCTTCCGTTCCCAGAAGCCTTAAATACTGGCCGTGCGTGGTGGGATGCCTCGCCCAGTGAGCAGTGTTCGCAGATGGAGACGCGGGGGTTCAAGTCTTCAGCCTGTGTGTTGCGGTCATCTTCCTCTGTTCTACCAAACCACTTAACGGAACGTTAATGTTTGGAGACCTCGCAATACCGGTCACAAATCTGGTTTTGTTCCTGGGCCTGCGCACCCAACCACTTGGGCTGGACGGTAGAGCGACGGTCTCGCTTCATGCAGGTCGGCGTTCAATCCCCGACCATCTAAATGGTTGGGCACCATTCCTTTCCCCCCCGTCCCATCCCAAATCCTTATCCTGACCCCTTCCCAGTGCTTTATAGTGGTAAAGGCTTGGCGCTTTCCCCTGATAACTCCCTCCCTCCTGGGCCTGCGCTCTGACGGCGGCTAAGTTGTTAGTTTAGTTACTAAGTACTCAACTTCAGTACTTGTTACTAAATGTAGGAGGTCCCGCAATGTTCAGAAGTGCCTTACCGGAACTGCTTGGAGAGCCGACAGGAAATCTTTATTAATGGGGTATCAGGCCTTTATTAGGCTTAAATTGGACTAAGGCTCGCCTTTGTGTGCTTCGGCAAGCGACGTTACCCTGAGGCGACTGACTGTTACAGGCTGCTTGTTTGGGTCCGTGTGGTGTACCAGAGTGGTGACTGGAACTGGGAGCCCCCCCCCCCCCCCCAGGGAAGGGGGCGCCCTTCACCATCGCTGCCGCAATCACTTAACTCTTCACTATGGTTTTCTAACGGCCCGGAAAACCACTATTTTCCACCCTTCCTGCAATATCATAATGGAGCTTCACCAGTTCATTCGCGGCAGCTCCGGCCTCGACGCGGGACCTCGGGCACCATACAATGCGGTCCACGGCCATTGTCGCCGCAGTCCTCACAGCGCCTGCCGCAGGTTCCCACCTCTGGCCGTCAGGTTCTACCTTATCTCTGCTGAAGCTGGCATCGCTCACTGAGGTGGATAAACTGATGATAAAAAGGTTAGCGTCTTGAGTCCCCCCTCGCATTCACGTCTGTTCATCTTGGCACCCTGTCCGGAAGCTATTGCGCCAGAGGAGGTCCATCAGCGCTTCCACGACATCAAACCCTTCTATCTTAGTTGCCAGTATCTGTACATGGAGGGCTCCAAGGTGGGAGAATGTATGGGTGGTCGAGTGAATGTTCCCTCAGTTTGCCATTGCATCAATCAGTTTTCGCCATGGAGTTTGCACTAGACAAAGCCATAAAATATTCGCTCTTAACGGCATTTCGCTGCAATTTTATTATTTTTTAAAACTCGAAGTCTGCCCTCCTCCCTATACAACATGGTCACTGATTTTTAATAATTTCTGGTCACCATCATTAATAAGGTGGGAGGTGAATACAGCCATAACCCTGATCTAGGTGTCTGGTCACTGCAACATTCGGGATAGTAACGATACTTAGTTAAGTCAGCCCTGAAGCTCGGTGGTTATACCTTGGTACCCCGGGGAGAGCCATCACTGTTTGGAGAAATAGAAACCTCTTCTGTAGCAAAGTCAGTAGAGGAGCCTGGTCCTGCCTTGTGCACTTACACTATCACCACCTGGATGACCTCCTACTGCACTAACATAAGAGGTCATCCTCGCACGTCTCTACCTCTACTGTGTTATCTTTACTCTCCTTCAGCCCTACATCACACCCCAGTGTTTGTCACCTGGCCACACAACAACAGGGCCCTCTCCGTCAAGCATCTTACCAGCCACCACAACAGTACTTCACATCAACTTCTCCACCAGGACCTGGCAGGTCTCAGTATGCCATCAGACTTGGAACACCTGCTTCATGACCACCAGATGTAATTGACGCCCCGATGATTTCCCTCAGAGAGCCTCTTCTCGGGTTGAATGTCAATTGGGCAGGAAGTACCTGCACGTATTCATATTTATGTAGGAGAAATTTTTTGTACACGAAAGGGGATGGGTTGGGAGAACAGGTCCCAAATATGCACTAAAACCATTATAGAGCAAACTATATGGCAGGGAATGTAGAATAGACAGGGAAGGAGTGGTGGTGCTATAGGCACAATCAGAGAGCACTGGGGGCCTGACGGCTGAGTGGACAGCGTTCGAAATTCGTAATCTTAAGATTCCGGGTTCGATTCCCGGCGGAGACAAACAAATGGGCAGTTTCTTTCGCCCTGTTCACCTAGCAGTAAATAGGTACTTGGGAGTTAGACAGCTGCTACGGGCTGCTTCCTGGGGATGTGTAACAAAAAGGAGGCCTGGTCGAGGACCGGGTCGCGGGGATGCTAAGAGGTCCACGACTGTTCAATACTCTCCCAGCAAGCATTAGAAATATTGCCAGCACGAAGGTGGATATCTTAAGAAACGAAGTTCCAGCAAGAAGGTTTGGACCAACCAGGCTGTAGGGGATATGTGGGCCTGCGGGCCGCTCCAAGCAACAGCCTGTTGGACCAAACTCTCACAAGTCAAGCCTGGCCTCGGGCCGGGCTCGGGGAGTAAAACTCCCAGAACCCTCTCCAGGTACAGTCCAGGTACATGCTTTGCTACATACAAGTTAAAATACCAAGGCATTATTTAGGAATGTTACTATGATTCCTGGTAAATGTGTCGCGTGGCCTTGCAGCGGTGAGGACATAACGAGAGGGGTAGGGAGGGTGAGAGAGAGAGAGAGAGAGAGAAAGGTAGGAGGCAAATAGGGAGAGAGAGATTTGTAGTAGTTGAAGAGAGGGGGAGGGTGGGAAGGAGAGGGAGAGGAAGTGATGGATAGGGGTGGAGAGGTGATAAAGTGTTTCCATCTCAACCCGGTCTCCCGCCTAGCGTCGCATTTTTAGCGGATTTGATTACAAATTAAAACCTAATAATATTGACGCGTTCCGAGCTTGGCCTAGATTGGTTAGGTGGGTTGCTGAGGTTGGAACGTTTCTGGTTAGGCAAAACAATTACATTTTTCACGGAGTGTCAAATGGCGCGAGCGTGCCTGCTGGAGCACCACCCAATAATTGTATATACTTGCATTTTCCAACATTTATCGGCGATTCATAGCTAATTTATAGGCTTTTTTTTTATTAGATGTCGATTACGGCGGGTGAGGAGGTAGTTCTCTTGTTATTGTTCTCTCCCTCCCTCTCTTTGTCTCTCTTTGTTCTCCCTTTCCTCCCTCCGTCGTTTTTCTTCCCTCGCGCCCTTCTGCTCTTCCTCTCCTTCTCCCCATTTGTCTGCTCCCTTGTTCATCCTCCTCTGCTTTCATCCTCGCCCTTCCTCCTACTGTTGGGAGCAGTGGACTATGAGGAGAGCGTGCACGGTGTGGTGGTGGAGCAGCGTCCTCGTTCACCCCAAGTCCTCCACTACTCTCATCTTACCACCCGGCCTCCACCCACCACCGGCCTCCCTACCACCCGGCCTCCACCCACCACCCGGCCTCCACCCACCACCCGGCCTCCACCCACCACCCGGCCTCCACCCACCACCCGGCCTCCACCCACCACCCGGCCTCCACCCACCACCCGCCTCCACCCACCACCGGCCTCCACCCACCACCCGGCCTCCACCCACCACCCGGCCTCCACCCACCACCCGGCCTCCACCCACCACCCGGCCTCCACCCACCACCCGGCCTCCACCCCCACCCGGCCTCCACCCACCACCCGGCCTCCACCCACCACCCGGCCTCCACCTACCACCCGGCCTCCACCCACCACCCGGCCTCCACCCACCACCCGCCTCCACCCACCACCCGCCTCCACCACCACCCGGCCTCCACCCACCACCCGGCCTCCACCCACCACCCGGCCTCCACCACCACCCGGCCTCCACCTACCACCCGGCCTCCACCCCCACCCGGCCTCCACCACCACCCGGCCTCCACCACCACCCGGCCTCCACCTACCACCCGGCCTCCACCCACCACCCGGCCTCCACCCACCAACCGGCCTCCCCCACCACCCGGCCTCCACCTACCACCCGGCCTCCACGTACCACCGGCCTCCACCTACCACCGGCCTCCACCTACCACCCGGCCTCCACCTACCACCCGCCTCCACCCACCACCCGGCCTCCACCCACCACCCGGCCTCCACCTACCACCCGGCCTCCACCTACCACCCGGCCTCCACCTACCACCCGGCCTCCACCCACCACCCGGCCTCCACCCACCACCCGGCCTCCACCTACCACCCGGCCTCCACCTACCACCCGGCCTCCACCTACCACCCGGCCTCCACCCACCACCCGGCCTCCACCTACCACCCGGCCTCCACCTACCACCCGGCCTCCACCTACCACCCGGCCTCCACCCACCACCCGGCCTCCACCCACCACCCGGCCTCCACCCACCACCCGGCCTCCACCCACCACCCGGCCTCCACCTACCACCCGGCCTCCACCTACCACCCGGCCTCCACCTACCACCCGGCCTCCACCCACCACCCGGCCTCCACCCACCACCCGGCCTCCATCCACCACCCGGCCTCCACCCACCACCCGGCCTCCACCCACCACCCGGCCTCCACCCACCACCCGGCCTCCACCTACCACCCGGCCTCCACCTACCACCCGGCCTCCACCTACCACCCGGCCTCCACCTACCACCCGGCCTCCACCCACCACCCGGCCTCCACCCACCACCCGGCCTCCACCCACCACCCGGCCTCCACCTACCACCCGGCCTCCACCTACCACCCGGCCTCCACCTACCACCCGGCCTCCACCTACCACCCGGCCTCCACCTACCACCCGGCCTCCACCCACCACCCGGCCTCCACCTACCACCCGGCCTCCACCTACCACCCGGCCTCCACCCACCACCCGGCCTCCACCTACCACCCGGCCTCCACCTACCACCCGGCCTCCACCTACCACCCGGCCTCCACCTACCACCCGGCCTCCACCTTCTCTCCAACACTCAAAAGAGAATCTGGGCTTCACGACTGCTCGTTACTCTAGTAATGTTGCATTGTGTTGGTGAGGGATAAAAGGGTTGACGTTAGGCTTGCTGGCGTGTATAGTGTGACGCCCACGCCCGCCCTCCAGGCTGGCTGCTGCTGCTTCACCCTGGAGGTGAAGTGGAGCAGTCGACAGGCTGCTGCTGTGTGTGGGGTGGGAAGAGTAGTGGGGCTCGTAACGCCCCTCTATCCTGACCAAGGGATAGGAGACTTGTGTGTGTTGCCACTTGTTATATATGCATAAGGGTCGTCTTAGGGAGGCGTGTATGCGCTTGCACAGTCGTCACCGCCATACTTGTGTAACCCCAGCTGGCCTGTACGTCCCCAGCCCGCCACCTGCTGTTGGTCTCGACGCGCTATTATGTACATAGTTGGTGTTGTGGTGGTGTGGGAGTGTTGTGGTGGTGTGGGAGTGTTGTGGTGGTGTGGGAGTGTGGTGGTGGTGTGGGAGTGTTGTGGTGGTGTGGGAGTGTTGTGGTGGTGTGGGAGTGTGGTGGTGGTGTGGGAGTGTTGTGGTGGTGTGGGAGTGTTGTGGTGGTGTGGGAGTGTTGTGGTGGTGTTGTGGTGGTGTGGGAGTGTTGTGGTGGTGTTGTGGTGGTGTGTGGGAGTGTTGTGGTGGTGTGGGAGTGTTGTGGTGGTGTTGTGGTGGTGTGGGAGTGTTGTGGTGGTGTGGGAGTGTTGTGGTCGTGTGGGAGTGTTGTGGTGGTGTGTGGGAGTGTTGTGGTGGTGTGTGGGAGTGTTGTGGTGGTGTGTGGGAGTGTTGTGGTGGTGTGGGAGTGTTGTGGTGGTGTGTGGGAGTGTTGTGGTGGTGTGTGGGAGTGTTGTGGTGGTGTGTGGGAGTGTTGTGGTGGTGTGTGGGAGTGTTGTGGTGGTGTGTGGGAGTGTTGTGGTGGTGTGTGGGAGTGTTGTGGTGGTGTGTGGGAGTGTTGTGGTGGTGTGTGGGAGTGTTGTGGTGGTGTGTGGGAGTGTTGTGGTGGTGTGTGGGAGTGTTGTGGTGGTGTGTGGGAGTGTTGTGGTGGTGTGTGGGAGTGTTGTGGTGGTGTGTGGGAGTGTTGTGGTGGTGTGTGGGAGTGTTGTGGTGGTGTGGGAGTGTTGTGGTGGTGTGGGAGTGTTGTGGTGGTGGTGTGTGGGAGTGTTGTGGTGGTGTGTGGGAGTGTTGTGGTGGTGTGGGAGTGTTGTGGTGGTGGTGTGTGGGAGTGTTGTGGTGGTGTGGGAGTGTTGTGGTGGTGTGTGGAGTGTTGTGGTGTTGTGGTGGTGTGTGGGAGTGTGGTGGTGGTGTGTGGGAGTGTTGTGGTGGTGTGGGAGTGTTGTGGTGGTGTGGGAGTGTTGTGGTCGTGTGGGAGTGTTGTGGTGGTGTTGTGGTGGTGTGTGGGAGTGTTGTGGTGGTGTGGGAGTGTTGTGGTGGTGTTGTGGTGGTGTGGGAGTGTTGTGGTGGTGTGGGAGTGTTGTGGTCGTGTGGGAGTGTTGTGGTGG
>WNGS01066675.1:0-15368 GCA_020271785.1 Procambarus virginalis | reverse complement strand
TGTCTCTGTGTGTGTAACTAAAGTCTTTGAAAATGTAATAAGTTTTACGAAACGCGCTCAAGTGTCGCGTCAGACTAAGAAATAAAGAATGAATTTTGGAGAATTGATTTTTCATTTACCGTCATCAGTAAAAACAAACATAAGGAAAATTGAGAAAATTCGTGTTAGAATTATTAATCTTACTTTTTCGGTCATATTAATAAATAGGTCTACAGGAAAGATGTACCCAAAATATACTAATATTAAAACGCACGACCAAGCAGCAAGAATCAAGCCTTCACGATAAATATCGCCAAGATCTGATTCGTAATCAGATACACAAGGCAGAAAATGATATCAAAGACAATAAAACGCAACTACTTCAGGCCACAAACGAATGGAGAAACAGCAACATCGACGAAAGTCTCCGCACCCGCATCGAACAACCAACCTCGACATCCTCACAGACCGACATCAACTCAGCACGGAAACAAGGATTATCAAGAAGCTAACAACACTATATGGAGGACCCATGGCAATTCCACGACCAAGAGACGGCTTCCTGAACCTGCAGGTATCAACCTCACTGAGGACCAAGTCACTCTCCTAATCTGGGTATAAACTGTCACGTTATGTCCAGACCAAGTGCGTTGGCCGGAAAGTGGAGTTGGAGATCCTGTTGGACGACATATTTGACCTCGAAGCACAAAAGAAGGTCACACCAAAGACACCTTACAAGCTGAACTTATTGCAGAAGGAGGAAAGAATCGAGGCAACTACAGAAGTACCATACTGACCCCCGAGCTCAAAGCGGCAGCCAAGAGCCTTCGTGAGAACAAGGAGATAGTTGTCAGGAGAGGCGACAAGTCGCCAATATACGTCATCCTTAAGAAAGACGAATATCTGGCGAAAATGAACCACATACTCTCTGACCAAACTAAATTCCAAAGGGTAACGAAGGACACTACAGCCGAATTGAAAACAAAGGTCAACAAGTTGATTGAAACTGTGAATGCCAAGAAATCCGGACTCCACCTGCCAAAGATTATTGGAGAATATAAACCTGGATATGCGTATGGAAACGTCAAGACGCATAAGCCTGGAAACCCACTTCGGCCAATTATCAGCCAGATACCCACACCCACGTACAGACTGGCGAAACGACTCAACGGCTTACTGACTCCTTATGTCCCGTGCAACTTCAGCCTGAAATCCCCGAAGGAATTTGTTGACTTACTGCGGGGAACACGGGCTACAGGGATAAGAGCATCGTTGGACGTAGAATCACTGTTCACCAACGTACCTGTGGATGAAACAATCGGGATGATAGTGGACCGAGTGTATCGAGACCCGGCCTGTACTCCCCTTGACATGCCAGAAAATATCCTGAGGAAACTACTCCAAGCTTGTACTAAGGAGGCACCCTTCTTGAGCCCGGATGGGCACATGTATAAGCAAGTAGATGGGGTCGCTATGGGTTCTCCCCTAGGCGTCCTGTTTGCAAACTTCTACATGGGTACTATTGAGGAAAAAGTCTTAGTCGACTTGAACTTGAAACCGGCCATATACTGCAGGTATGTTGACGACATTTTTACACAGGTACCTGATGTCAGACATCTGCAGGAGCTGAAAGAAGCGTTTGAGCAGAATTCTGTGTTACGTTTCACTTACGAGATGGAGAAGGATGGGAAGCTGCCCTTTCTAGATGTAACAGTCATGGAAAGGAGCGGAGGTTTCCACACTGCAGTCTACACTAAGGAAACAAACATAGGAATGTGCCTAAATGCCAACAGTGACTGCCCAGATAGGTACAAGAGGAGTGTTGTTAACGCTTATGTCGACCGTGCTCTCAGCCACAGCTCAGAATGGAAGCAAGTCGACGAAGAACTCTGTAGAGTAAGGCAGGTCCTAGTCAACAACGGCTTCTCCAATGGTTTCATTGAAGACATCATAAGAAGGAAAGTGAAACGCCATGCAACCTCTGAAGATACAACTAACACAACACCTATACCCCCTATTAGACTATTTTACAGGAACTTCTTCTCCACAGCTCATAAAACGGAGGAAAGGGTCCTGAAAGATATTGTTAATAGAAACGTTATCCCTACAGACAAAAATCAGAAGATACAATTGACGATTTACTATAAAACCAAGAAAACTGCCAACCTACTCATGAGAAACTCTCCAGACACAAAGCAGAACGCTTTGAAAGAGACCAATGTCGTCTATGCCTTCAAATGCCCACTTGGGGACTGTAAGCCCCAAAGAACTCAATATATAGGCAAGACAACAACATCTCTTTCCAGGCGATTAACGATGCATAAGCAACAGGGCTCTATCAAGGAACATATAATCTCTTCCCACAACCAAACCATCACCAGAGAAATCTTAACAAACAACACAGAAATCATTGATAGATACAGCGACAACAGGCGGCTTGACATCTGCGAGGCACTACACATCAAGAAGTCAACACCAGCAATCAACAGCCAATTAACGCACAACTATATTCTACCCACTTCAAGACTCCGCTCCAATATAGAAACATCAAGAAATACGGGCCAATAGGCCTTCTGCAGTTACAGATCTATTCTTCCCTTTAGCTTATACCCATTGTTTCGTGTTCTGTGTTTGTTCTCACCTCACCCCAAACCATTGTAACATGTCACCTCACCCAAATGCAGGTATAAAAAAGAAAAGCTGTTTAAACTCTGTTCAGTTATAGTTGTTCTGTGTGTGTGTAACTAAAGTCTTTGAAAATGTAATAAGTTTTACGAAACGCGCTCAAGTGTCGCGTCAGACTAAGAAATAAAGAATGAATTTTGGAGAATTGATTTTTCATTTACCGTCATCAGTAAAAACAAACATAAGGAAAATTGAGAAAATTCGTGTTAGAATTATTAATCTTACTTTTTCGGTCATATTTAATAACATATGTCTACAGAAAGACTGCTACCAAAATATACTTATATATATATATATATATATATATATATATATATATATATATATATATATATATATATATATATATATATATATATATATATATATATATATATATATATATATATATATATATATATATATATATATATATATATATATATATATATATATATATATATATATATATATATATATATTATATATATATATATATATATATATATATATTGTGACGGTGTTCCCCCCCTTCTAATTCTCCCACGCCTGCTGTAAGAGTCATGTCCACTATTCCCGAGCGTTCTCTACATTGCAGGCATCAATTGAACATATGTGGGAGAGAGTAGTATTCTCGAAGAGCCGAGAAATTTGTGAAAGAAGAACATTTTGGCCTGTGGGATAGGCCCTTTAGGGAGCCAAAATGGCGCTGGCGAGTCTGTTCTCCCGCCAAAACTGTGTGACGTCAGTGTCGCCAGATTGGTCACCGTCAGCGACGTGGCACTGGGAGCCAATGAAAACCGACTTTGGAAAATGTGACGTCACATAGGCTGGGGGGTCCAGCCGTAGCGGCGCCTTGGCGCGATCAGTCTTTCACGACACGTCCGAGAGGCAGGACGTGCGATCGGTCATCCTGTCAGAGTGACGGATTTACCGAACTCCGGTGGATGTAAGCGTCTCCAGTTGTTAGCGCGCACTCTGTGAGGTCTTCCTGCAACCCGATGTGGCTCAGATAAGGAATTGACAGAATATTGAGCAACAAGTGCTCCGGAACAGGTGCGTTGCAAGAAGTGGGCCAGGCATCGTCGTGTGTGACGTCCTTGGCAGTTCACCAGTATAAGAGACAGCTTAGTGGCCGGGCCAATCCACCGTGAGTGAATCGAGTTGACCACCTTGTCAACTTGGTTGAACGTGTGATCGACGATCCTGTCAAGTTTGACAGTAACACCACCTTCGTGGAACCCTACGAGTCAACAGTTGGATGCAAGCACGTCGAGAAGTCTTCCCAAATACCTAGCGATATATCTAGACGACGAGGGAATTGACAGTGATGTGAGCTTCAAGTGCTCTGAAGTCGGGTGCTGTGCGTGTGGAGCTTAAGCAGTGTCGTCTGGGACGGCTGATAACTTCACAGTGACTTCGTAGTGGTGAGAGGCAGTTCCTCTGGGAGTACAGTGACAAGGACTATTTGGGAAACGTGCGACGACCGCCGAGACGTAGGCTGGCTGCCGTAGTTGGGAGGAAAGTTGACGGCCAGGAGACCGACTTCAACCCGGCGACGTACTGTAGGGGAAGGAGCACGGACCTGCAGTGTACAGAAAGCGGCGAGACGCGAAAATCCTAAGGCGTTGGCTTGTGTTTCTGGAGGGTGTACGAGGCGAGAGCCTGGACCAGGAGCTACAACCCAACTGTCATCCTAGGATAGGTGAAGTAGGTGTTTACAGTTACCCTCCCATTTCCCCTTTAGTTAGCTATATATATTCTTGTCAGGATATTTTATATGTCGTGAGCAAGTCTCACCTGAGTCTAAGTCACAGAGAGCACAGTGTGTGGTGAGGCTACCCAGAGCGCTCACAGTATAGTTTACATATATATCTCTGTGGGTGTGTGCAAGCACCAAGATTCATTAAGGAATTTACTGTGACTAATTCATTTCTTGTGATTATTATTATTATATATATTGGTAGTAAACCAGATATTGGTGTTAGGCTATGAGCCTAGAATTTATTGATATAAATGCCTGTGTATTGATCTCCAAGATTTATTGATATACATGCCTGTGTGTTGATCTCCCTGATCTATTGATATAAATGCCTGTGTGTTGATCTCCATGATTTATTGATATAAATGCCTGTGTATTGATCTTCATGATTTATATATATATATGCCTGTAATTTGATTACTGATTTATCTATGTACATGCCTGTGTACTGAATAATATCATATACGTGAAGTGATTGCCAGTGATAAATCTTTTAGAGAAAGTATAGAAGTAAAGATAAGTTCAGTGATCAAGCGAGTGCATTCACAGTAAATATTATTAAGAATAGAGTAATCTTTTGGTACGGTGAAAAGTCACTGTGAGTGCATTGTGAATAAGATATTAATGGTGAGACCAGTGAAGTGGTGTATCGCAACCCAGTGAAATCATAAGTATGCCATGTGAATGTTAATTACAGTGCTTTGCGAGAAGTTCAATAAACGGGGATCGTGATAGAATTAGAAAACAAGTACTAGTCTTTTCTCACGGTCGCGAGGGCCCCGGTCAGCTGATATCTGACAGGTGACGCAGGGGCTGCCGGATGTTGCCATATTGGTGCGCTCCAGATTATTCTGCTACGGATTGAGCAGTTGTCATACATTGATCCTAATATGTACATTGATGCATATATATATTTCTCGTTGTCTTTTAAGTAAAATACCAAAACTCTTTGGTGTTTGATATCATCCCCTCCATTGATCTTGTGATCGTGTAAGGAAGTAAGACAGAGTGACTTGCCTGAGACAATACTGTTTGAAATTGCTCTTACCACAATTACCACAATTACACCTCACCACTGCAGTGTTACTGGACACCTAAAAACACCAGTTGGCGACCTTGAAGGCTGTGTGAGAGTTCTGTGTCGGGGCGGGCCACAGATTCAGGGAACGATCTGTGCCTCCACTCATCTTGCAACTTAAGGCCGGTTGTGAGATCGACTGGGGTACTCTCCGGGGCGTGCAGTGGAGCCTAGAGGATCGAGGGAAGACCCGTAGAACGACGGTGAGTAAGGGTTATTGTCGGAGCAACCACCTGGAGAGGAGATCCAGTCTACCGTTGCTTTAACCCTTCACTAAGTTAAGGGGTGTGAGTTTTCAGTTATATCTAGTCCTGGGGACCATTCAGGCTTGTTTGCATTTGTGTTCCTCACGTGTTGCCCCCAAAAAATGAGGTGATTTGATAAAATGCTATGCCCAAGATAACCATCCAGGTGCCGGCGGGGAAGTGGTTCATATAGCCTCGGCTATCACTTCCTTATGTCCGGTCGTGATGGTCAAGTGGTTTAAGGCATCCCTGTACATACCAGTTGCGTTGTTCCTTGGAGTATGGGTTCGAGTCACTTCTGGGGTGTGAGTTTTCAGTTGTATCTAGTCCTGGGCACCATTCAGGCTTGTTTGCATTTGTGTTCCTCACGTGTTGCCCCCCAAAAAATGAGATGATTTGATAAAATGCTATGCCCAAGATAACCAACCAGGTGCCGGCGGGGAAGTGGTTCATATAGCCTCGGCTTTCACTTCCTTATGTCCGGTCGTGATGGTCAAGTGGTTTAAGGCATCCCTGTACATACCAGTTGCGTTGCTCCTGGGAGTATGGGTTCGAGTCACTTCTGGGGTGTGAGTTTTCAGTTGTATCTAGTCCTGGGGACCATTCAGGCTTGTTTGCATTTGTGTTCCTCACGTGTTGCCCCCCCCAAAAAAATGAGGTGATTTGATAAAATGCTATGCCCAAGATAACCATCCAGGTGCTGGCGGGGAAGTGGTTCATATAGCCTCGGCTATCACTTCCTTATGTCCGGTCGTGATGGTCAAGTGGTTTAAGGCATCCCTGTACATACCAGTTGCGTTGCTCCTGGGAGTATGGGTTCGAGTCACTTCTGGGGTGTGAGTTTTCAGTTGTATCTAGTCCTGGGGACCATTCAGGCTTGTTTGCATATATATATATATATATATATATATATATATATATATATAATATATTATATATATATATATATATATATATATAATATATATATATATATATATATATATATATATATATTATATATATATATATATATATATATATATATATATATATATATATATATATATATATATACATGTATATTAGTATGTTTTTTGGTAGCAGTCTTTCCTGTAGACATATATTATTAAATATGACCGAAAAAGTAAGATTAATAATTCTAACACGAATTTTCTCAATATTTCTTATGTTTCTTTTCACTGTTGATGGTAATTAAAAAATTAATTCTCCAAAATTCATCTTTATTTCTAGTCTGACGCGACAGTTGAACGCGTTTCGTAATAACTTACTACATTTTCAAAGACTTTTAGTTTACACACACACACAACTATAACCTGCAAACACAAAACAGAGTTCTTACTTATGCTATGATTTAAACAGCTTTCATTTTATTTTATACCCGCATTTTGGGTGAGGTGATATGTTACAACAAATTTGGATGAGGTGAACAAAACTTTCAACACAGGATAGAACACGAAACAATGGGTATTTGAAGGTAAGAATGGAAGTAACTGCAGAGGGCCTATTGGCCCATATTTCTTGATGCTTCTATATTGGAGCGGAGTTTTGAAGTGGGTAGAATATAGTTGTGCATTAATTGGCTGTTGATTGCTGGTGTTGACTTCTTGATGTGTAGTGCCTCGCAGATGTCAAGCCGCCTGCTATCGCTGTATTTATCGATGATTTCTGTGTTGTTTGTTAAGAATTCGCTGGTGATGATCTGGTTGTGGGATGAGATTATATGATATTACCCACTATCATATTAGCAACGATCTCCATCACAGTCGCTGAGTGTAGCAGTACACAGTTACAGTCACTCCCTCAGTTACTCTTTTAGCACAGTGTAGTCATGTCTCCCCAGGATATGACTCTCCTAACCATCCTTCTTGAATTATTAACGTCAGAAGGACACAGTGATCTAGTAGCAAGAGCAAGGAAAATTTCTGAAGACGACCCAACCCTAAACGAAGCACCGTGGCAACTTGTAGGCAACGGAAAGGCAAACAAACGAAGAAGAACCGAAGAAACGTCCAAAGAAACCAAACTAGAAGCCAACCAGGACTTAAGAGCAGCACCCAAACCAATGCCAATGACCATATTCAAAACCAAAAAACCAGTAGATGGTCCCACTTATGCTTACATTGCCGCACTGGAAAAGAATAATCCAGGATCACATCTTAGAGCCAAGCCCGACATTAGAGGTAGATATAACATATCCACAGCTAATCCGGACATAATCACAAACCTCAGGAGCACAGAACACCTAGTTGAACTGAAACCAGAAGAAAAAATCACCAAAATGATAGTTCAAAATTTCCCGGTCGAAGTTCATGCAAAGAGACTCCTAGAATGCCCAAATGTCACAACGGCGGAAAGATGCAAGCACAACAATATTGAAACAAAACAGGTCCTTGTAACAATAAAAGGACCTCGCATCAACAGTCTGAGTGTTGGCATCTATGGTCAATTCAGGCTGAGACTGTACAACCCAGAACCCATGCGCTGTTACAGATGTCAGCGCTTCGGCCACCACAGAGATGGCTGCAGAGACCAGGAACGATGTGGTGTATGTAGCGAGCTCCACAATACCGACATATGCAAGAATCTGCACAAAGAAGGCAAACAAACGAAAGCAAAATGCCCGAACTGCGGGGATACACATCACGCCTGGAACAAACGATGTCCGGAAAGGGTAAAAAGAATACTAGCTTTCGGATCAATCCAGCAACCCAAAGTAACAACTTCTAGACCTCAATCGACCAGACCCTCGGTAAAAAGCCATTGGTACACCCCTCGGCAAGTCCAAATAAATGAAGATCAGCAACAGTCTGGCGCGCTGGGTCCTTCTGGGCTGGGCAAGGACGGGGCCTCCAACAATTGGAGGGGGCAGGGGAGTGCTGCTCCACTGGAAGACAGCAACAGAATGGATCGGGGCGACAGGGCGAACATGCCTGCCGTTGCCTCCGGGAACTCCCAGGCAGGAATGATGATCCCTGCATCATCGGGTGCCCCAGTGGCTGGATGTAGCAGAGGCGCTTCAGCCCAACCAGGAGTCTCCTCACCCACCAAGAAGAAAGTCTCCACTCCAGCCAAGAAGACACAAACGGTCGGGAAAACCAGTACTGTAAAAACCATGGACTCAATGATTCCACTATAACGGAAAAATGGACAATCTCAAAATTATACAATGGAATATTCAAGGATTCAAAAGCAAAGCACAAACACTCAGAGCAGTGCTTCTCAAGGATAGTATAGATATTGTTCTACTTCAAGAAACACTCACCAGGACAGACAGATATATCAATATCCCAGGATATCAAGGATTCCACTGCCCCATGGCACAAAGTGGCACCAGAGGCATTTCAATTCTAGTAAGAAATCATATCAATGCCACGGCAGTCACAGACCTGCCCAACTGTGGTGAGAACGTCGAAATTATTGGAGTTAAGCTCACTATGAGGAACTCAACGCTGTCCATCTTCAATGTATACAAGAGCCAGAGAGAACATGACATGGATCTCTCAACAGTCTTTGAAATAGCAGTCACTACACCTACTATCATCTCTGGCGACTTTAACGCTCATAGTGAATTACTACTTGATTCACCAAGAACCGACGCCAACGGGAGACATATTGAACACCTTTTGGATGAAGTGCCAGAAATCAGTCTGCTTAATTCGACGGAACTAACCCACATTGGTGGGGGAAAGCTGGATCTAACGTTCGTGTCCACCAGTATTTATGAGTTGTGTCATTGGTCAGTGGATCATGTTCTGACTAGTGACCACTAGTGCTACAAAACAGTTATTAATATAGCACTACCTCTTAGACCTCCAGCTCCCGAGCCCGGATGGGACTTTATCAAGGCAGATTGGACGAAGTTTTAGGAAGCTCTCGAAACTTGGCACCAAAACTATACTCCTCCTGACAACACCGAAGAAATGGAAAAAGATTTAGTAAATGCAATACATAGAGCAGCAAATCACGCCATCCCCAAGAGGAAAACAACTACCCAACTACACAAGGACCATTGGTATTACTATGATAGGATCAGAGAGCTACATAACAGACTAAATCGTGCACGAAAGAATTTCAGAAGAGATAGAACCGAAGCTAATCTAGGACTTCTTAGAGCTGTCCGAGATCATGTGCACTAAGAAACAGCAAAAATCAGAGAAGAAAAATGGCTCGAGTGGTGTGCCAAGCTAAATCAGCATACGTCCTTGGGCGACATCTGGAGGCAGATCAACAAGGCCAAAGGAAAATCGCCTCCTGCTCCGCCGCACCATGTTCATCCAGAGCAAGAAGCAGAAAGGCTAGCAAACCTGTTTGCTTCAAGAGCCAGTTCCACTCAACTTCCTCAAGCAACTCTGACTCACCAGCAAAGACTTCAAGCAGCAAGATGGAAAAAAATAGATGATGCTTTAGCCTTACCTGACGAACTAGACCAACCTTTCAATCTGAAAGAACTCAGAAGTGCTACAAAGAAAACTAAAAATACAGCTCCAGGCGAGGACAAAATCACTTACAACATTTTAGCCAAGCTAGGAGACAAGGGTGAAGAAGCCTTCTTGAATTTCATCAACAGAGTATGGGTGACAAGAACCCGACCACTCTCTTGGAACAGTGCAATTATAATTCCCATTCCAAAACCTAAAGACCCAGGAAATCCAAGACCCATCTCATTAACAAGCTGCCTGGCCAAAACTGCAGAAAGAATGGCCCTTAATCGAATTGAATGGAAAGCCAATTCACTACACCAAAATATGTTTGCTTACAGAAAAGGTGTTGGAACCACAGAATGCCTTACCTCCCTCCTGGATAAAATCAATGACAAACCTGGAATCCTTATTTTTCTAGACCTTGAAAAAAGCCTTCGAGTTAGCCAGTGCTCCAGCTACACTGTGCTGCTTTGTGGATAAGGAAATCAAAGGACACGCTCTTGCTTTTGCCAAAGGAAGCCTGCTTAACCGAGAAGCTAAAATCAAATTCCAAGGAAAAACATCGACCTCAAAGAGGCTGGAAAATGGAACTCTGCAGGGAGGAATACTAAGCCCCTTCCTCTTCAACTGTCTCATGGAACAATTCATGAAGCTCAAGCTACCAAAAGCCAAACTTCTTAACTATGTGCGTTTGTATTTTGTATAGTTTGTATACCCCGTACTATACCAGTACTGGATCAGGTGAAGACAAGTAGATCTATACAAATGGGACAAGAATAAAGAAAAAGGTAAGGCGAAAATAGGGGACGAAGCGCATGCAAAGATTAATCAAGTGTAGTAGGCCCTATTATGTTGAGCAGTATCTTCTATGTTGGCATCGTTATGTTCCGGTCTTCTTCTTACTCTCATGGCGGGTAGAGTGAATAGTTCCGTAATTTGGGTATTCATGGTAGGTTGTTCTATTTTTATGTGGATTAACTCAAGAATTTGTAATCTTTTACATCTTGGGTTTTAACTATTATACAAATGTTTTTATTCAGCATTTCTTTTGTTAGGGTGATGTCATGGGCTTGTTTCATGTGATTTCCTGGGGGCACCGGACTGAAGATGACAGGTCAAACGCCTCGTCAGCTTGGTCGACGTCATACCTTTATACTTAGATTGAAGGTTACATCCTTCATGGGGGCAGGTGTACATGTATACAAATCTTGACTGCTGTAGAGGGTTCTCGGTCGTCTTCGGGCTGTTTTTGATAAGGAGGTCGGTAGTCTTCTTTGTTTTATAGAATATGATCAGGTCTATGTTTTGGTTAGGAGTAATGTTTTTTACTTCTTTGCGGATTATATCTTTCATTACTCTTTCTCCTCTTTTATGTTCACTGTGCATAGTTGATTTGTAATATAATTTTATTGGAGGTGTTGTGGTTCCTGTTCTAGGTATTATATTACAAATTATATAACAAATGTAAAATGAAGGGGGTAAAGAACTTTAACCCCCTTTCACCTTCACCAGCGCCATCCCCACCACAAGTGGTACAGCCACAAGTCATAGACTGAATTGATAATTATAATAGAGCCTATATTAGACTCATTTCCGATCCCAGAGAGTGTAAGCACTTTCCGGGGGATGTTCCGTCACCCAGGATGAACAAGATCAGCAAAAGCTGCTTGATTCTGTAGTTGTGTCGTCCCAAGCTATTCCAGTGGAACGCGAAGGTGAAAAGTGTATTGAAATTGTTCAGGATCTCTTAAACCAAGAATTGCAGGTCAATCTAAACAAAACTGACATTATTGCTGCCTACAGAGTAGGCAAAATGAACCCATCAGGATAAAACCAGCGCAAAATTCGCTTGAAACTGGCCTCCCAGTCCATGAAATCGCATCTTGTCCGGACAGCTGCATCCCAACGAAAGGGAATCTACATCAACGAGTGCTTGACTAGAAAAAGACAGCAACTCCTCTACCGCCTGCGTCAAATCCGTCATCAAAACCCAGATGCGATTCATCAGTGCTTCGTTAGAGATGGCTTGATTAAAGTAAGAAAGACCACAGTAGGTAAAATGTTTACAATTGCTAATGAGGATAACCTCAACACTTTCCTCTCCCAATGTGGTTTGTCTCACTTTATTATCACTCTCAATGAGTCAACATAAATAACCCCCTTGTCACCTAGTGCGGGCTAGGTATCCTAATTTTCTCTTTGTTTTACCTTTTTAATTAATTTTTAATTTACCTTTTACTAGTCATTTTCTGGACATAATTAACCGAGTGCTTTTATATTTCTTTAGGTCTTTTTAATTATACGATCATAACTACTTATAGTTAATAATCTTTAGCTTAAATTTGCCTATGTTTATTATTCAACTTTTTCTTTGGATTTCATTTATTACCTAGGTTGCCTTGCCTCGCCATACTCTCTTACTCCATTGTACCCCTGGCTTTGCCTGTGTCTCAATAATGCAAATTATTACTTACAGTGTACTTGAGAGTACCTGTAAGCCCCTTGTAAGCTACCTCATTTTTTCTTTTTTTGTTCATTTTGTTTTTGTTTTTGTATAGACTTGTTTATATATTTTCCCCCTTTTATATCATAATTCTATTTTGTAATTTGCCATTCTTGCCTTGTTTTCCTGCAACCAGCCTTTTTATGCAGGCAAGTTTAGACCCTGAACTAAACCTCTTATCCACTATCTATGACAATCATCACTTTAATGATCTGAATTGCAGATATTTTACAGCACATGATGTAAACAATGTATTAACACATAATCACAATATCTCTGTAATCAACTTAAATGTTAGATCCTTAGGTAAACACTTCGAAGATGTTAGTGCCTTGATTGAAACTATTAACAACAAATTCACTTTTATTATACTTACTGAAACGTGGTTGAAAGAGGATACTACTCAACTCTTTAACATGCCTAACTACTCGGCAATTCACAACTGTCGTCAAATTCAGAGAGGTGGTGGTACTGCTCTTTACTACCACCAAGAATTAACATGCTTAAAAGTAATTAGAACTAGAGACTGCTGTGGGGAGTATATCTTCGCCAGTTTCAGAGTGAAGGGGGCCGAGTCTATCCTGTCTGTGGGTGCAGTCTATAGAATTCCTAACACTGATGTGTCCGAATTCAATTCAAACCTTGGTAATCTAATACTCGATAACAGACTGAACAAACACCATCTAATTATCACAGGGGACTTTAATATTGACCTCTGCAAGCCTGAACACCATACTGCTGTTAGCGTCCTCAACTGCATGAATTTCTGCTTCCTCATACCCTTAATCACTAGACCTACTAGAATCACTGATAGTACTGCCACGACTCTAGATCACATCTGGACCAACATAACCTCTCCGCTTACTTCAGGTATAATCACTACAGACCATTACCCCACATTTCTCTTAACTAACATTAACAAACCACCTCTAGAGTCAAGGGAGATAAGTTTTAGGCTGCACAATGAATCTGCTATAGACGATTTTATGACTGCTGCTGATAATATCAACTGGGAGTCCGAGTTAGGTAACATAGAGGACATCAACCTAGCAGTGCAATATTTTCTCCAAATAACTCTTAGCCTTTATAACACCCACTGTCCTATGCATACAAAACAAGTCACAACCAAAAGGCTTAACAATCCCTGGCTTACAAATGGAATACTTAAATCCATTAATAAAAAACATGACCTTGAGAAGAAGTATAGGCTAGGAACCGTCTCCAAAGAGTTCTCAAAGAATTACTCGTTACTGCTATCTAAGATAATTAGACGAGCCAAAACTAAATACTATGAAGATAAATTTACCCAAATAAAGAGCAACATTAAAAAAACTTGGAGCACAATTTCACAAATATTGGGATCAAAGAAGATTTTAAACAACAAACCAACACTCCTGTCCAATAACGATGGTCAGCTTTCAGCCTCTGATTCTGCTATTGAGTTCAATAGGTTTTTTCTCTTCCATTGGGTCATCCCTTGCAAATGATATTCCATCTTCCAGTACTGATGTTAAGGACTATCTTACAGGTAACTATCCACAGTCTCTGTACCTAAAGCCTACTAATTCCACTGACGTCAATGAGATAATCCTTTCCCTTAAAACCAAGTCTAGTGCCCTTGAGGAGATACCAGCATTAATTTATAAAAAAGCCTCCAGATCCTTAGCCCCTGCAATCGCATTGCTCTTCAACAAGTCACTTGAACTCCAAACCTTTCCAGATATTCTAAAAAAAAAGCGAGAGTAACTCCTGTCCACAAATGTGGTGATCTCACAGATGTTAACAACTACAGACCTATTTCAATCCTGCCTAACTTATCAAAAAATTTGAAAAACTAATCTACAAGCAGCTTTACTCTTATCTAGGCAAGCACAATATACTTAGCTCTTGCCAATATGGCTTCAGACCCAAAAAAAGCACTAACGATGCACTTATTAGTATGATTAACTTAATTCATGCAGCTCTTGATAAAAATGAGTTCCCTGTTGGGTTATTTGTGGACCTGCGTAAGGCTTTTGACACTGTCAACCACCAAAACCTTCTTCATAAATTACATCATTATAGAGTCAGAGGACACTCCCTGCAATACCTCAAATCTTACCTTACTGACAGGCTCCAGTATGTTTCTGTGAACAATTCAATTTCTCCCACCCTACCCATCAACATTGGTGTTCCTCAGGGCAGCATACTTGGCTCTCTCCTCTTTCTCATCTACATTAATGACCTTCCAAATGCCTCTCAACACCTCAAACCAATTCTATTTGCTGACGACACAACCTTCATTTACTCCAGTCCTGACCCCCTTGCTCTAAATGCCACAGTAAATACTGAGCTAAATAAAGTCCATCTTTGGCTAACTGCCAACAAACTCACCCTTAACATTGACAAAACTTTCTATATTCTGTTTGGCAATAAATCCTCTAATCAAATAAAACTCAAAATAAACAATACCCAAATTTGTAGCAAATTAGATGGAAAATTCCTTGACGTTCTCATTGATCACAAGCTGAATTTCCAGGGACACATTCTAAATATATCAAAAAAGTTTCAAAAACTGTTGGCATTCTCTCTAAGATCAGATATTATGTACCCCGCCCTGCCTGGTTACTCTCTATTACTGCCACATCTATCCATACCTCAACTATGGTATTTGTGCTTGGGGTTCTCTACTACCAAAATCATTTACGTCCTCTAATACTCAACACAAAGCTGC
>WNGS01066654.1:0-12772 GCA_020271785.1 Procambarus virginalis | reverse complement strand
CCCCATCTGTTTCCGCCTCCACCTGGGATCGGACCGGAACCTCAGGACTATGAATGCTGAGCACTGTCCTCTCAGCTGTCAGGCCCCTAAAGTTCAAAGTGCAAAAAAATTGCCCAAAGTTCAGTACCTGACGCCTGACAGCTGGGTGGACAGCACTTCGATTAGCAGTCCTGAGGTTCCGGGTTCGATCCACGGTGGGAGGCGGAGACAATGGGCAAAATGTTTCTTTCACCCTAATGCCCCTGTTACTAGAAGTAAATAGGTACCTGAGAGTTAGACAGCTGCTATGTGGACCAATAAGGAAGCCTGGTCGAGGACCGGACGCGGGACGCTAAGCCCCGAAATCATCTCAAAATAACCTCAAGATAACCTATTGCAAAGTCTAGGAGAGGGAATGTACTCCTGAAGGGAGCATCTGGCATCAGCAAGAATTATAGAAAGCAGAAGGGTCCTACTATCAAAAGTGATCTTCACAATGCGAAGAGGCTGATGACGACCACGAAAGGGTTGGGTGAACATATCAACCTGAAGGACAGAATGACCTTGGGCTGCAAGGATATGTTTAATATCCTCGTGGCAGTCTTTCAGGTCCCTAACACCAGCCGCAACATAGTGCGGGCGGATAACAGTGCCAATACTGACATTTAACGGGCATTTTTGGAGATCCTAACAGGGGTCTCCCCAATGCTGGACAATATGGCTAAGTGGGCAGCTGCTTCCTGAGAAGGAGCAGCAATGACACATAACCAGTGCGGGTGGTTTTAAAAGAAACAGAGGTATCCACTGAATCAACGATGTGTTTATGGCGGAAGAAATCATCAGGCCGTGTAGAATACAGATGGTTGAGATCAAAGTATTTAGTCCACGTAGCAGGGCCAAACAAGGTGTGGAACATATTAGAACTGGCAGGAATCATCCAAAGTGCAGCAGTGTGGAAAGGGGGGGGGGGTTGTAACGAAGCACCCCTAGTAAGAGTGGGGGGGGGGGTAAAAGGTGATGAGGTGGTCATCCCTGGGGTCGTGGAGCTCAACCCTACCACAGGGTGGGAGAGGACTGGAGGGAGTTAGTCGATAGGGTCAAAGGTGTAGCTTGGTATGGGCCCAACGTAGTGGGGGCTAAAGAGCCCAATCTTCCACACAGTTCTCCTCGAGGGCTTGGTCGCCCACCCCACAGGCCTGGGGAAGTTATAAGAGGATCATTCAGTGGCATAGGAACCTACCTTGAGTATACCTTGAGGTGCTTCCGGGCTTAGCGTCCCCGCGGCCCGGTCATCGACCAGGCCTCCTGGTTGCTGGACTGATCAACCAGGCTGTTGGACGCGGCTGCTCGCAGCCTGACGTACGAGTCACAGCCTGGTTGATCAGGTATCCTTTGGAGGTGTTTATCCAGTTCTCTCTTGAACACTGTGAGGGGTTTGCCAGTTATGCCCTTATGTGTAGCGGAAGCGTGTTGAACAGTCTCGGGCCTCTGATGTTGATAGAGTTCTCTCTCAGAGTACCAGTTGCACCTCTGTTTTTCAACGGGGGTATTCTGCACATCCTGCCATGTCTTCTGGTCTCATGTGATGTTATTCTGTGTGCAGGTTTGGGACCAGCCCCTCTAATATTTTCCATGTGTAAATTATTATGTATCTCTCCCGCCTGCGCTCAAGGGAGTACAGATTTAGGCTCTTTAGTCGGTCCCAATAGTTTAGATGTTTTACCGAGTGGATTCTAGCAGTAAAGGATCTCTGCACGCTCTCCAGGTCAGCAATTTCTCCAGCTTTGAAAGGGGCTGTCATTGTGCAGCAGTACTCCACTCTAGAGAGCACCAGCGTTTTGAAAAGTATCATCATCGGTATAGCATCTCTAGTGTGAAAAGTTCTTGTTATCCAACCCGTCATTTTTCGTGCAGTTGTGACGGCCACTTTATTGTGTTCTTTAAAGGTAAGGTCTTCCGACATGAGTACACCCAAATCCTTTACATTGCCTTTTCGTGCTATGTTATGATTTGCCTGAGTTTTGTACGTGGTTTCCGTTTTTATATTTTCATTTTTCCATAGCGCATGAGCTGGAACTTATCTTCGTTAAACACCATATTATTTTCTGTAGCCCATAGAAAGACCTGATCTACATCTGACTGGAGGTTTGCCGTGTCCTCTATGTTGCCTACTCTCATGAAGATCCTGGTGTCATCTGCAAAGGATGATACAGTGCTATAGGTTGTGTTCTTGTCTATGTCCGATATGAGGATGAGAAAAAGTACTGGGGCAAGCACAGTACCCTGGGGGACTGAGCTCTTAACGGTTGATGGGCTGGATTTTATTTTGTTGACTATTACACATTGGGTTCTGTTGGTCAGGAAATTGTAGATCCATCTGCCTATTTTTCCGGTAATTCCTTTTGAGCGCATTTTATGTGCAATAACACCATGGTCACATTTATCAAAAGCTTTTGCGAAATCTGTGTAAATTACATCAGCGTTTTGTTTGTCTTCCATAGCATCTAATGCCATATCATAGTGGTCCAGCAACTGCGACAGGCAAGAGCGCCCTGTTCTGAAACCATGTTGTCCGGGGTTATGGAGATGCTGTGCCTCCATGTAATTTGTGAGCTTACTTCTTAGCACTCTCTCAAAAATTTTAATGATGTGCGATGTTAACGCTATCGGTCTGTAATTCTTTGCCTCTGCCTTATTTCCTCCTTTATGAAGTGGTGCTATCTCTGCTGTTTTTAGTATATCAGGAATAACGCCAGTATCTAGACTTTGTCTCCACAGAATGTGGAGGGCCTGCGATAGTGGTTTTTTGCAGTTCTTGATGAATATGGAGTTCCAAGAATCCGGGCCTGGTGCAGAGTGCATAGGCATACTGTTTATGGCTTCTTCAAAGTCCAGGGGGGATAGGGTGACATCTGATATATGATTTGATGTTGGTATCATATCCATGAAAAATTCATTTGGGTTACCGATCTTTAGTGCGTTTAATGGCTCGCTGAAAACCGAGTCGTACTGCTACCTCAGTAGCTCGCTCATTTCTTTGTTGTCATCGGTGAAAGTTCCATCTTCCTTTCGCAGGGGCCCAATACTAGATGTGGTTTTCGATCTTGATTTTGCATAGGAGAAAAAATATTTCGGGTTTCTCTCTATTTCACTGATGGCCTTTTGCTCTCTTTGCCTCTCCTGGGTTTTGTATGATTCTTGTAGCTTGAGTTCAATTTTACCTATTTCGCTACCTAGCCTTCTTCGCCGTTCCTGAGATAAGGTGTGACTCTCAAGTTGTTCCGAGATTCGTTTTCTTCGCTTATATAGGGAACGACGTTCTCGATCCAATCTGCATCTCTTCCTTATTTTTCTTAGGGGGATGCGGTTTGTACATATTTCTAGTGCTACTGAGCTTATTTTTTCCAGGCACTGGTTCAGGTTGCATTTTCTAGCTGTTCTTTCCAGTTTATTTCTGTGAAGTCCTGGTTTATTTGCTCCCAGTTTATCTGTTTATTGTTGAAGTTGAATTTGCTGAAATCTCCTCCACCGGGAATCTGGACTGGTTTTGGAGGTCTATTCCCCATGGTTGTCATAACTTCAATTAAGTTGTGATCTGAGTAACAGGTATTTGTAATCATTATGTTCCTGATCAATTCATCATTATTAGTGAAAATGAGGTCCAGCGTGTTCTCCTTCCTAGTTGGTTCTACTATTTGCTGGTTTAATGCAAACCTGTCGCACTCCGTAGCAGGTCATTTGCATGTGCCTGTTCATTAAGGCTACTTCCTGGTATTCTTTCTGATATTACTGTATTAGCCAGGTGCTTCCATTTCAGGTGCCGTAGGTTGAAGTCCCCAAGCAGAATGATGTTTGGAGCTGGATTTATGAGGTTTTCCAAGCAGTGTTCTATTTTCATTAGTTGGTCTTTAAACTGCTGAGGGTTTGCCTCCGGTGACTTATATACAAGGACAATAACTACATTTAGGATCTCTATTTTGACTATAAGCACTTCCACCATATCATTTGAGGTGTTTAGCAGCTCAGTACAGATGAGTGTGTCTCTGATGTATAGGCTGACCCCACCCTGAAGCCGGTGTTTCCTATCACATCTGAAAAGATTGTACTCTGAGATCCATATTTCACCATCATGATAGTCCTTTGTGTGGGTTTCTGTTAGGGCTGCAAACACTGCATTTGCCTCATGAAGGAGACCATCTATAAAGTGAACTTTGTTGGATTTGCGTGTTTTTATACATTGAATGTTGGCAAATATAAATGATGTTATCGTGGTAGTGGAAGTGCCGGTTGCCTTACTTGGTGTTAATATATGAGGCTCCGGTAAGGAGGTCACTGTGTTTGCGTCCAGGGTGTGTTGTTTCCGAAGTGATTCGTCCAGTTTCGGTAGTGGGGCGGGTGTTGTGTGGTGTAGTACCTGTGTATTCGTTGGTAATGTGTATTCCAGTCTTGTGGGTATCTCCCTTCCCCTCTGTAATCCTGTAGTGGTTCCATCTGGCTGTTCCTCTCTTTTATATTTTCTACTCTGTTTCTGCCTTCCTCTAAAAAATTGTCAGTAGTGTCATATTGATCTTCCCGTCTATAACGCTGTGTACCTCTCACGTGGAATTCCAGACACTGAAGATTGTAGCATTTTTTGTCCCTAATTGAGGATTGACATAATTTGGGGTGGAAGTATCTACACCCTGTTCCAAACCGGCATGTACCCCTCCCCAACATGTTCCTGCATTTTCGAGGATGCAGAAAATGGCATTTTGTTCCTAATTTTCCATATTTGCATATTCTTTTAGCGTAGAATTTGCAAATGTGTTCCGGTTTTGCATTTTTCAAGGTATTTATATCTGTGTCTGTCTTGTCTACCTCTTTATTGGAGCCATCTCCGCTTTTCGTCCCAATTCCGTTCGCTCGAACGCTCATGCGCTCCTGACGACCCTGCTGCCCCTCCAACTTTATCAGCTGCTCCTTGAGCCCACAACATCCCAAACATGATGTAACAACCCCAGAAGGCAGCTAAGTACCCAGTGACCTAAATGTGACCGAAATATACGACAAAACCTAACCTACTAACTCATCTCGACCTCATTAGTGTTGCTCCCTGGAGGAAGCTGAACCTGACGTTTGCTGCTGCCACATCAACAAGTCTACCCCATCTGCCTGCGTACATCTCTGCTGCTATCATGCAAAACAATTCTAAGCTGGGTAAGGCTGCAAAGAAAGATAACACACCTATCAGGATGAACCCAACCAGCCAAGCTAGCAACAGGAATAACGCGGCTGTCTCTCCCCTAGCGGCAACCGGGGGGGGGGGGGGGGTACCGACCCTCAACAATAACAAACCTTCCCAGCTGAGTGAAGCGTCGTCACTGACTCGAGCCATGCAACAGTTAAGTAACCATATGGAGCAACTTAAACGAGCTGCCTCCCCATGTTCTGACTTTAAGCGTCTCGCTGATAATCCATGGTTCAAATTATTGACTCAGATACATGATGACCAAAAGTCTATAATCCGAGAGCAGTCGGACCTGATAATGAAGCTACAGAGTGATGCTTTGGCCATGCACAAGATTAACCAAGATCTGTCTGCCAGAGTCGGCCACCTCGAACAGGAATTAAGCTCTCTGCAGATCTCGGTTACTAACTCTAAATCAGCAGAAACCTCTAAGAAGCAAGAAGAGATGTTACAAAAGTTAGAGAACCATTTTAACTCCCTACAACAGCAACACACTACAACCCAAGACGAATCAGATCAACTTAAGCTCCTTGATTCTGTTATCATCTCATCACTTGATTTTCCCCATGAAACTGACAGGGAAAACTGTACTGCCATCGTGATCCAGGAATTGCGTACTAAGCTGAATTATTCAATCGAAGCAAGTGACATCAAGTCAGCTTATAGAGTGGGTACGAAATCATCTGGCACAAATAACAGGAAGATACGTGTGAAGTTAGATAGCTGCTCCCGCAAGTCTGACCTTATCACTGCTGCAGTCGGTGGGAAATCCAATGTTTATGTGAACGAATGTCTAACCAGATTCAGACAAAATCTCTTATATAAACTACGTGGAATCTGCAAAAGTTCCCCTGCTATTAAACATTGTTTTGTGCGCGATGGTAAAATAATAGCTAGGAAGACTGACTCTGGAAAAACTTATGTCATAACCACTGAGGCACACCTCACTTCCTTCCTGGCTGACTGTGGGATATCAGCTGAATAACCAGATCATAATTTGTAGTCTCACATACAACCAAAGTGTACTTAAGCTCTGCCTTTCCTTTCCAAAGGTTTTTTATTTTTATTTTTATTTTTATTTTTTGTTTGTCATCTATGCCTGTTTTTTTACTCTTAATTATTTGTTCTTAGTTAATCCCCTTGTCACTAAACCTAGGGATCTTATTACCCTGTTATATTTAAAGTAACTTGGTATTTTGTTTCATGTAATCATTTATTGGAATTAAGCAATAGTATAATTGTTTGTATCATCTACCACAGTATCATAGTAAAATCTTCCACATTATAATACTCTCAACCGGTTTATTTTTACACTTAGATTTATATTAGAGTAAAATTCAAGATTTACTCAGATATACATGTCATCTTTTGTTTTCTTTCTTTTCGGAATTATCTATTTGAGCTCACTTTGTTTTCTTAGGTTCATACCAACTATAGGATTTTAATTAACCATTACTAAGCTAATTATCCTCAAGTTCATTTTACTTTATGATTATTATTTTTCTCATTATTTTTTATTTTACATTTATATTGTCAGTCTCTACTGATTTTTTGTTTTTTATTTTACCTACTTCTGTGTCCTTCCTGGCTATCTATTGGATCTCAATTTTACTTCTAAATTGTTACTATTTATTGTATTTGCTTTTATTCCTGTGCTTTCCTATCATGTATCTTGTATCGTGATCCCTCTGCATCTCTATGCACACTGATATTGATCCTGATCAAAATCTTCTGTCTCATATCTACACCAACCAGCACATTGATCATCATTATTGCAAGTATTTCACAGCACACCAGGCTAAAAACAAACTCCAAAATAACACCAGTTTATCAGTTTACAACCAAAATGTTAGATCACTTGGTAAACATTTTGACGATTTAAATGCATTACTCACAGCACTAGGTACTAACTTATCGTTCATTATTTTAACAGAAACTTGGCTAAATAAAAACTATACCCAACTCTACAACTTAGCTGGTTATAAAGCCATTCATAACTGTAGGCCAAATAAAAAAGGTGGTGGCACAGCTATATATTACCGAGATACATTTATCTGCAACAGTATTATTAGTGACAGAGATGACTACTGTGAATATACTTTTGCTCAGTTTACAATTAAATCCCTTAAATCCTCATTGACTATTGGAGCCATCTATAGATTTCCCAATACTAACATAGCTTCTTTCTCAGACAACCTAAGTAATCTTATTATAAACAACAATCTCAACAAAAACCACATCATTCTGGGAGGAGACTTTAATATTGACCTGGGTCAACAAAATTGCTCTCAAGTTGACTATTTCCTTAACAGCATGAACTCCTGTATGCTAATCCCCACAATCACCAAACCTACCCGAGTCACTCAAACATCAGCCACTACCTTGGACCACATATGGACAAACATAACAGCTCCCCTTGTATCTGGTATAATCTACGACAGAACAACTGACCACTATCCTACCTTTCTCATAGCGAACATGGACATAACACCACCAAAAAGCAAGAAACTTTCATTTAGGCTACACAGTGAATCAGCTTTGGGCAATCTTACAGATGCATTTCACAATATTAACTGGGATTCTGAATTCAATAATACCCAGGATATAAATTCATTAGCTAACCTCTTCCTCTCCAAAACTCTAAGCCTCTACAACCTTCATTGTCCCCTTCTTACCAAGCAAGTAACTGACAAAAGATTAAACAATCCATGGCTCACAAGCGGCATTCTCAATTCAATCAACAAGAAACATGAATATGAAAAGAAACTTAGGATTGGCCTAGTTTCAAAGGAAGTAGCTAAAAGGTACTCATCAATGCTTACCAGTATCATAAGAAAGGCAAAACTTGCATATTATGTGAATAGATTCAATGAAGCAAAAGGCAACATGAAAAGCACTTGGAAAACCATCTCTAGTATCCTAGGAACTAAACAACACTCACATAACCAAATAAAACTCTACAAGGATGGGGATATACCGTCAACTGATTTAGAAATGGCAAATGAATTTAATAGTTTCTTTTCATCGGTTGGTGCTAATCTTGCCAGTAAAATCCCACAGACTCAGACACATATTAACACATATCTCTCAGGCAGCTATCCAAACTCTCTACTCCTTTCACCAATCAGCCCGGCAGATGTTGTGTCCATCATACACTCTCTAAAAACAAAGGCAGGGAACACCAGTGAAATTCCGTCCATTGTATACAAGAGAGCCTCCCATGCCCTTGCCCCACCCATAGCCCTACTGTTCAACAAATCTATAGAGTGTCACACCTTCCCTGATATCCTCAAAAAAGCAAGAGTAACGCCAGTCCATAAAGGAGGCAATCCGGCGGACATAAACAATTATAGACCAATATCAAATCTACCCATTCTATCAAAAATATTTGAAAAAATTATTTACAAACAGCTCTATTCCTACCTCGTAAAATTCGACATACTCAGCCCCTGCCAGTTTGGCTTCAGGTCCCAAAAGAGCACCAACGATGCAATCATTAGTCTCCTTGACGTAATCTACTCAGCACTTGACAAAAATGAGTTTCCGATTGGACTCTTCATTGACCTAAGAAAAGCCTTTGATACTGTTAATCACAACTACCTCTTACTTAAACTCCAGCATTATGGAATCCGAGGCCTTGCCCTTGACTACATCCGATCCTATCTTAGTGACAGACACCAATATGTAACTATCAATGAAACAACTTCTTCCACTCTACCAATTACCGTTGGAGTGCCACAGGGCAGTATCTTAGGACCTCTTCTATTTCTTATATATATAAACGATCTGCCTAATGTCTCTAATATTCTCAAACCTATATTGTTTGCTGACGATACTACTCTTATCTATTCAGACCTCAACCCACATACACTAAATAATGTTGTGAATAATGAATTAAAAAAAGTCCACTTATGGATGTCAACTAACAAACTAACATTAAACATCGAAAAGACTTACTACATCTTATTTGGAAGCAAATCATCAAATGCAATTCAGCTACAGATAGACAACATTAACATCAGTAATAAAAATGATGGCAAGTTTCTTGGCCTATTCCTAGACAAGAGACTCAACTTCAGCACCCACATTCAACACATAACTAAGAAAGTCTCTAAGACAGTTGGTATACTCTCCAAAATCAGATATTATGTTCCTAACTCTGCTCTCCTCTCTCTCTATTATGCTCTAATCTACCCCTATCTTAATTATGGTATCTGTGCATGGGGGTCTACCACTGCAAACCACCTTAAGCCCATCATCACCCAGCAAAAATCTGCTATCAGAATAATAACTAACTCTGCTTTCAGACAACACTCAGCTCCCTTGTTTAAATCCCTAAACTTGCTAAATATTAACTCCCTCCACACATTCTCTTGTGTCAACTACATCTACAAAACCCTGTTCTTAAATGCAAACCATGCTCTGAAACTCTCTCTGGACAGATGTAATAGGACCCATTATCACCACACCAGAAATAAATATCTCTTTGATATCCCCAGGGTCAAACTTAATCTGTGTAAACACTCTATGCAAATTAAGGGACCTAGTCTATGGAACTCACTCCCTAGTGAATTGAAAAACTAAAAGTTTTGCCTTATTTAAAAACAAAACCAAAAAACCAGCGTTGAATGTAATGAAACGCCATTTTCTGGGTGAGTCCCGGAGGCTCCCCGGAGCTATCCCAGGCTGATATGCTAATTTCAGACTTTGGCATCAGTCATGTGTATGGAGTTCTTAGGCCTACCGGAGACCACGGCCAGAACCGGGCCCCCTCAGAGAGGCACGGGGAGCAATGGCCTATAGAAGCCCCCGTGTGGTTGGAAGCATTCTATGTCTGCCATCGACCGGGACAGGCACCCAGAAAGGTAAGCGCCCCAAAACAAACCCCTATTCTGGTTAAAATTGCTACCAAAATCCGAACTAGTGGATAGAACTCCCAAACAGAAAACAAGCAAACTAGTGTGACGTCACACGTCACCGCGCCGCTGTCTGCGCAGCTCCCCCTCCCCGGGAGGGGGAAGGTGGAGCCCCAGACCTCCCACGCCGGCTATCCACCCATCAGTTCTGAGGCTGGATGTCAAGACACGCGAAAAACCGCCGACCGGAGGGAGGGAGGGTTGCCGGGGAGCCTCCGGGACTCACCCAGAAAATGGCGTTTCATTACATTCAACGCTGGTTTTCTGGGGGGAGCCCCGTCGGCTCCCCGGAGCTAACTACCCACAGAGGAAGATCAAAGGGACGGAACCGGGAGGCGGACACCACCCAAACAACCAAAACGCTAAAACCAAAGGAGCAGGAAAACACAGCGACCCGACCCCCAGAGGCAAATGCCCAAAAGGAAAAGAGCCGACGAAAAACAAACCGGAACCGAAGAGGCACTACCAACCGAGGAGAAGACAGAGCACGCTGACCAGAAACCAGGATGGTGCAAGCGGCGCACGAACAGGCCGGAGGGGAAACGAAGCACAAGACAGCTTACTAAGCGGTGTAGAAGCAAGACCGAAAGCAAGCCAAAGCGACTCCGCCAGCGCCGCACAAAAAGAGAGAGCGACAGTATGTGGCACGACGACGGCCCCCAACCCCCACCAAAAAACCAGGCCGACGCTAACAAGAGGAACCACCTAAGAAGGTACAGGAAAAGGAAGGACCGCCAAAACACCCCATACTGCCGCCAAGAGAAACACGCAGGTGGGACACCGACCACCAGCCGGAGGCGAGACCACGAGGCAGACGGAAGCAGCCCCGACAAGGCCCCTCCGAGCCCAGGAAAAGGCGGAGCCGCAAGAAGATCTCGGGCGCGACCACCGAACTCAGGTGGTACAAGGAGATGGAACGTCTGCCGAACAGACAAATCCCAAAGCAAGCAAACCCGCCAGGAGAACAAATGACGGGTCCGACGCGAGACATCGCAAGACCCCAAAAAACCAAGTGGCAGGGCAAGCAAGGAAACCAAAGAAGGCGGAAGGGTTGCCGCCAGAACCCTACCCGAACCAAGAGGTACGAGCAACAGCAACAGACCGAGACAAAGAAGCACACCACAGGACACAGGCCGAAAAAAGCCCAAGAAGCCAAGGAACACACGCAGAACACCCCTGTGGCAGAGGAGGAAAACAAGGGAACACACAAACAATGAAGTGGTGGAAACCGACCACGTCCCCCAACATAGCAGCAAGTGCAGGCAAAACTGACCAAAGGAGATGCCAGGAAAACGACTGGGGTGAGGCAGGACGAAAGAGCAGAAGCATAAAAAACCCCAGGAGTAAGGACACGCCACTGCGAAACACGGTACTAATGCACACGCGCAGTAGTAGCAACATACAACCTGGTGGATAAAGACAGGCTGTTTAACACAAGGGGCACACGCCCTAGGGGACGCAGGTGGAAACCGAATGCCCAAATGAGCCACAGAGACAGTAGAAAGAACTTTAGTGTCAGAGTGGTTGACAAATGGAATGCATTAGGAAGCGATGTGGTGGAGGCTGACTCCAAACACAGTTTCAAGTGTAGATACGATAAGAGCCCAATAGGCTCAGGAAACCGTACACCTGTTATAAGATTGACGTTTGAGAGGCGGGACCAAAGAGCCAGAGCTCAACCCCCGCAAGCACAACTAGGGGAGTATACACCACCGCAACATGCCACAGGTAAAGAGCAACTCGCTCCGGCAAAGGCAGAGAACGGAGCAGATAGACCCCAGACAGGGCCCACTGAGACACGACAGAACCCAGCAGGCCCAGGAACCCGCCTACCAGGCGACCGACGGCGGAGAAACCCCGCTCAAAACCGGCTGGATGGGGAACCGGGAGCTCATGTACACCCCAAGCCCGGCCCGAGGCCAGGCTAGACCGGCCAAAGGGAGGCCCACCAGGAAGACGCATGGGGCGGCCTGCAGGCCCACAGACTCCCCACAACCAGGATGGGCCATAACTAAGTCGAAGGCAAGCTAGTGTGCCCCGAAAGTCCACAGACCGTACCATAGGGGCATAACTTGCAATCCCCTCACAGAGTTCAGTGGCATACCGATAATAGGTTAAGTAACAATTGTAATTACGAAACCATAAGATGCTTATTGTAACCTACTAAGTAGGTCAGGTAAGGTCGGTGTTTTCCACGAAGTTTTTTAAGGGAAACCATTATGTTTAGTATGGCACCTATGCACGGAACGAAGAAGTCAATATTGACGTAATAAAGATGCGGTGAGGTGACGGGTTGGTGCAGAGAGAACCGGATCAGCACCTCCAAGGATACCCGATCAACCAGGCTGTGACTCATACGTCGGGCAGCAAGCAGCCATGTCCAACAGCCAGCATGACCAGTCCAGGAGGCCTGGTCGATGACCGGGCCGCGGGGACGCTAAGCCCCGGAAGCACCTCAAGTTAACCTCAAGATAAGGTACCAGCGAGAAGGCGTATGCTCGCAAGGAGGTCGTGTAACAACTGCAGACCTCTGATGGATATACAGTGTTCCCCGAGTGTGCTATGGCACCACTGCACTCCACTGGTACTATCCGCAAGTTCTACCAGATAGGCGGGACCCAAAAGCCAGAGCGCATAAAACTTGCAAGCA
>WNGS01066638.1:7992-21589 GCA_020271785.1 Procambarus virginalis | reverse complement strand
ACTGTGACCTTCTATAATGAATACTAAACTAATAAATGTACACACTTCTTATCCTGAGTAACACTTCCTATCAGTTGCACTTGGTACACTATTATTGAACAGTTGTAATATGAGCTGACATATGATGGTTACACCGGATCAAAGGTACACTGTCAACAAGGAAATGCTACACAGGATTAAATACGCTGCCACCATCCTGCCTTTGACCACTGAGACTAATCAAGCAACGAGGCAAGAAACATTGCTTGGCTTGGAGAGTACTTTCTATAACTGTCATTAAATATGAGACGGTTGTCAGCCACGATATCAAAGATTCTAAGAGGATTCAACAATTGACACAGACGGGAAATTTAACATGAGTTTATTGAGATACCAAATTATACTAACACCACGATAATTCCTACTCTAACACTGGCAACAAGTTAAGAAATTTAGACATGGAACAAAATTACAGAGATCACACACATTACCTTAAACAAGACCTCTGTCTCTCCGTCCGGTGGACACTGTCTCTCCCGGCCTGTGGGTGATGTCACAGAACCGGCCTCGATCCGGGAGCACCGTACTCTCTCTGTCCGTCCGTCCTCACTCTCTCACCCCTGGCTCTACAGGCCCCTATATACACCATTACAAAAGGGGGGGAAGATTTTTTTTTGTGAAACCTACACCCGAAATAAGAGGCGGCCACACGTGTACAAACACTCAAGAATTTATCATTAACCTTGTTTGACATAAACCATAAACTGTTTCAAGAGAGGACTTATTAATTACGTGTGTGGCTGACCCTTTGACCTGGTAAAAGGGGAAATCCAAGCATGTTTACACATGAGGATCTGGAGTCTACTCCCTTACCCTCTTGACAAGAGTATCATGAATTATTACATACTTGAAACTTGTGCTGAATAAGACTAACCCAGGAATTTTTAATCAACATACAAGAAACCGGAGGGCATCTGGCTGACCTCTTGGGCAGACTTCCCTGGTTGAGCTCTGGGGGGGGGGGGGTCATGGGTGTACAGCTCCCTTTCCCCGAGTTAAGACAAAATCGTGTGTATGAAATTAAGCACAATTTTGTCTTATCCTAACTCATCCCAAATACCACAACTTAACCCTAAAGAGAAAATAAAAAAAATTGCCAGTGACATTTTGATAAAGTAACTAACTAAATTAACATGATGCAAAGTACATTATACAGTAACACTTCAGTAAGAACAATACATAAATAAAATGGAAGAAACAAAAGTACAAAAAAAAATCCTGGCAAAGTACCAGCAATGACACCCTCACACATGACAATTCTGAAGATCAAACACGACAAAAGTATATAAAAAGACAAATCCCGACTGCACTCAAGGCAGTCCAGCAAGGCTTCCCCTGAAGGCTGGAAGACCCAAACAAAGATCGCCTTAAAACTAGCATGATATATAAAAAAATAAAAAAAATATCCCAATGGAACAGGAAACTTAGAACTAAAAATCATATAACGTTAAAATACAAGTAATACATGACAAATACGGAATACTATGAAACCAATGACACATCCTGCCTGCACACTAGGCAGGCTAGCAAGCCTTCCTCAGAAGATCTGAAGAACAAAACATACACAAATAAAATGATCAACATGAAAATATATGTAACATTCCTATTCTAACATAAAAAAATGAAGTAATTAAAAAAATACAGGTAACATTATACCCTAAACCTCTGCTGGGTACCTCATGACCCACAGCCAAACCTATGAGTTATACAAGTTTATAAACATGGTTACAAAACAACTGACATCAAAACTCTGCAACAGAACCGTACGTTACAGAACACTTGTCGGCCAATCCAATACCGCACAAGACAACAGTGCCAGGGTCAATCTCCATGCACCCTGCACACACTGAAAGTAAGACTACCTCTTACCACAACAGAAACATTTCTTAACATTACAACATTTTATTGACACATAAAGGCATGCAAATAATACAAAAAAATATGTACCCAACACTGGTACCAAACAGGGAACCTGGACACTCATCACCAGGACATACTTCACATAGACACATACAGAAATAAAATAATATAAAATTTTCACGATAAATTTAGTGCTAGAGACCCAAGTCATCCAGCTAAGATCACTGTCTAGGACCACTTTTCTAGGTCTAGTTTCTTTTACATCCACATAAATGTAACACTTTCCAACTGACTCGACAAAACTATTTGACACCGTTAATAATAGAGTCATTTCTCTGAACCATCATTCGTAAATCTTGACACATCAATGTTCATGTTGATATACGCGTTTCCTATTGCGCATCCATTATACTCTCGCGTGGTGGCCTGATGTTGGAGACCTGATGTTGGAGACCTGATTTGGAGATCGATTTGGAGATCGATGTTGGAGATCTGATGTTGGAGATCTGATGTTGGAGATCTGATGTTGGAGATCTGATGTTGGAGGTCTGACGTTGGAGATCTGATGTTGAGATCGGATGTTGGAGATCTGATGTTGGAGATCTGATGTTGGAGATCTGATGTTGGAGATCTGATGTTGGAGATCTGATGTTGGAGATCGATGTTGGAGATCTGATGTTGGAGATCGATGTTGGAGATCTGATGTTGGAGATCTGATGTTGGAGATCTGATGTTGGAGATCTGATGTTGAGATCGATGTTGGAGATCTGATGTTGGAGATCGGATGTTGGAGATCGATGTTGGAGATCTGATGTGGGAGATCTGATGTTGGAGATCTGATGTTGGAGATCTGATGTTGGAGGTCTGACTTGGAGATCTGATGTTGGAGATCGGATGTTGGAGATCTGATGTGGGAGATGTTGGAGATCTGATGTTGGAGATCTGATGTTGGAGATCTGATGTTGGAGATCTGATGTTGGAGATCTGATGTTGGAGATCGATGTTGGAGATCTGATGTTGGAGATCTGATTTGGAGATCTGATGTTGGAGATCTGATGTTGGAGATCTGATGTTGGAGATCTGATGTTGGAGATCTGTGAAGGTCCAGCGTCTGCCCGTCGATGATGCCTGCATATACCCTGAGATCTTCTTGCAACAGCTCTGGGGTACGTCTGGTGACGGAGCGAGTCTACTGGTGACAGACTCCTCGTCAGCTGCCCAACTGCTCGAAGGTGGTGGCGTGAAGAGCAGCGGCGAATGACCGCGGCCGGGGACGTGGCCGTCACAGGTGAACGGTGTTGGGAGAGATGTATGGAAGCACATCTCACATCCAGTTGCTTGAAGCTGAAGGTCGATGATGAGGGACAGCAGCTACAGAGCAGGAGTCGTGACAGCAGGGCAGAGAGTGTGACGTCAACGAAGTCTTGCAACAGAAGTAAGCAGGTGCAGGTTTTGAGGCGGGGGTGGCGTGGCGGCAGGCCAGGTGGATCCCGACTTCAGCTCCTGGGGCCCATCACTGTACAGGCGTTGCTTGTGTCACATTCTACTGAGCCGGTACGCCTTATCGCGCATGCCCTAATGTGCCTGACCTTGGGCCGATGGTGCGAAACGTGCACCCCTATTGGCGAGTCAAACACACTCAGTAGGGAGGTGCTGTTGGAATGTGACCGCCTCGTTGCGCATCTTGGTGGAGTCAGTGATGTGGCATCCCCAAGGACGAGGGGAACTGATAGGTGACTGCTGCCGGCATACCCGCTTGTTGACCTCGCGCCTCCACTTCCGGTGTGCCTGCACGGTGTGTCGCAGCAGGCAGGTGGGTGCTTCTGATGATGAACTGCAAGACTGGAGCCCACCATGGTACGTTGACATCTGGACAGCTGTGCTCTGCTGGCTTGACCTCGGGCTTGGACAACCTCGTGTGGTGAGAGGTGTCGGCTGGGTGAATGGTGTAACTATCACCCTCCCAGGTAACCGTGTGGTGGGGTTACTGGGATTGTTGGGAGGGGGTGGGGTGTAACGTAACCCCTCTCCACTGTACCAGAGGGGTGACCCCTCTGGCCTCAATGTTGGTTCACGAGTAGCAGGTACCGGGGACAGAGCGGTGGGGCAAGCAGACCTGGGGAAGACAGATTAACACTCCGACTGGCGGAAACAAGGACTCCCCTGGGCTTTGGTGACAGGGTACAGCCCAAGAGTAGGTAAGGCATGAACTCTGAATACATTCCATAACAAATCTCAACAACTAAGTAGGTTAGGTAAGGTCGGTGTTTTCTATGAAGATTTTCAAGGGTAACTATTATGTTAAGTATGTCACCTATGCAGGTAACTAATAAGTCAATATTGACTATACGAATTTGCGAGGACGGGTTGGGGCCTGCGGGCCGCTCCAAGCAACAGCCTAGTGGACCAAACTTTCACAAACGCTCGTGGTGTCCCGTCTTCCCAGCACTCTTTGTTATATAACGCTTTGAAGCTACTGATGGTCTTGGCCTCCACCACCTTCTCACCTAACTTGTTCCAACCGTCTACCACTCTGTTTGCGATATGATATTATATATATATATATATATATAATATATATATATATATATAATATATATATATATAATATATAGGTAGTCCCCACACAACCTATATATTATGTGAGAAATCTTTAAAGAATTCTGGTAAAGAAACAGATCTAGGGGTGGTTCTAGATAGAAAACTATCACCTGAGGACCACATAAAGAATATTGTGCGAGGAGCCTATGCCACGCTTTCTAACTTCAGAATTGCTTTTAAATACATGGATGGCGATATACTAAAGAAATTGTTCACGACTTTTGTTAGGCCAAAGCTAGAATATGCAGCGGTTGTGTGGTGCCCATATCTTAAGAAGCACATCAACAAACTGGAAAAGGTGCAAAGACATGCTACTAAGTGGCTCCCAGAACTGAAGGGCAAGAGCTACGAGGAGAGGTTAAAGGCATTAAATATGCCAAAACTAGAAGACAGAAGAAAAAGAGGTGATATGATCACTACATACAAAATAGTAACAGGAATTGATAAAATCGATAGGGAAGATTTCCTGAGACCTGGAACTTTAAGAACAAGAGGTCATAGATATAAACTAGTTAAACACAGATGCCGAAGAAATATAAGAAAATTCACTTTCGCAAACAGAGTGGTAGACGGTTGGAACAAGTTAGGTGAGAAGGTGGTGGAGGCCAAGACCGTCAGTAGCTTCAAAGCGTTATATGACAAAGAGTGCTGGGAAGACGGGACACCACGAGCGTAGCTCTCATCCTGTAACTACACTTAGGTAATTACACACACACACACACACACACACACACACACACACACACACACACACACACACACACACACACACACACACACACACACTACTACTACTACTATCCCTGCCACACCTCGGTACATACAGCATGTGGGGTAGTTAATGTATCAGAGAGTATCCATGTACACAACACTACCATGCTGATGATGCTGAGGCTCAGAAAACGTGATGACCAAACCCCTGAGCATAAGCTGAGGCGAGAGACCACGACGTTTCCCTCCCCTCCTGGACCATGATCAAGTGAGTGTTAACTTGCCGGTCAATAATGGTCCAGGCCGGAGCGAAACGTAGCGGTCTCCGCATCTTCTGGTGTGTGGTTTGGACCAGCCGGGCTGTGGTGGGTATGTGGGCTTGCGGGCCGCTCCAAGCAACAGCCTGGTGGACCAAACTCTCACTAGTCAAGCCTGGCGAGGCCGGGCTTGGGGAGTAGAACAACTCCCAGAACCCCATCAACCAGGTATCAACCAGCTAGCATATGTTCAGTCCGGAAACACAAACTGTCTCTATTTTCCGCTAGTTACAACTTGTAATAAAGTTGTTACATCTTGGCTTAACGTGTTTATGACGTATTAGAACGTTGTTACAACTTGCTATATTGGTTGTTATAACTGGTTAGGTGTTCCAACGTTGTACCAACGTCGTAGTTTCGGTGTGTGTGTTTGGCGGAATGCATTCACGTTTATTGAGTCATCGTCGGCATAGAAAATGTCAAATGCAGTTTTAACGGACTGGTCAATTGCTGCCAGGCTGTCCTCCTGGGGCTACATTCACGAAAGCACTTACGCAAGCACTTACGAACATGTACATCTTTCCTCAATCTTTGACGGCTTTGGTTACATTTATTAAACAGTTTACAAGCATGAAAACTTCCCATTCAACTGTTGTTATTGTTATAAACAGCCTCCTGGTGCTTCGGAGCTCATTAACTGTTTAATAATTGTAAACAAAGCCGCCAAAGATTAAGAAAAGATGTACAGGTTCGTAAGTGTTTGCGTAAGTGCTTTCGTGAATCTGGTCCCTGATCTTCTCACACACACTTATGGCCGTTATCTACAGCCTTCTGACACGTGCACTAAACACGGGTTAGGCTCCAGCCTAACTAGGGGAGACGTCGGGGTATTAATTGGCAACACCTTCCTTTGTTATTACCCTTATTCCCCACCATCCACCATCCTTCCCTATCCCTGGATGGTCAAGATTGGTTATATTCCCCACCATCCACCATCCTTCCCTATCCCTGGATGGTCAAGATTGGTTATATTCCCCACCATCCAACATCCTTCCCTATCCCTGGATAGGGTTCTGGGAGTTCGTCTACTCCCCAAGCTGGTCAAAGACAAAAAAATAGGAAGACGGATCTTCTATTCCGTAAGGAAGAGAACCCTGGTGTGTTAGTCAAGAGAGTGAGATCTGGATCCTCCACCGTGAAGAGCTCAGTCCCCCAGGGTATCAGAGGGTCCCCATGGCTCAGTCCCCCAGGGTATCAGAGGGTCCCCATGGCTCAGTCCCCCAGGGCTCAGTCCCCCAGGGTATCAGAGGGTCCCCATGGCTCAGTCCCCCAGGGCTCAGTCCCCCAGGGTATCAGAGGGTCCCCATGGCTCAGTCCCCCAGGGCTCAGTCCCCCAGGGTATCAGAGGGTCCCCAGGGCTCAGTCCCCCAGGGCTCAGTCCCCCAGGGTATCAGAGGGTCCCCAGGGCTCAGTCCCCCAGGGTATCAGAGGGTCCCCAGGGCTCAGTCCCCCAGGGCTCAGTCCCCCAGGGTATCAGAGGGTCCCCAGGGCTCAGTCCCCCAGGGCTCAGTCCCCCAGGGTATCAGAGGGTCCCCAGGGCTCAGTCCCCCAGGGTATCAGAGGGTCCCCATGGCTCAGTCCCCCAGGGCTCAGTCCCCCAGGGTATCAGAGGGTCCCCATGGCTCAGTCCCCCAGGGCTCAGTCCCCCAGGGTATCAGAGGGTCCCCAGGGCTCAGTCCCCCAGGGCTCAGTCCCCCAGGGTATCAGAGGGTCCCCAGGGCTCAGTCCCCCAGGGTATCAGAGGGTCCCCAGGGTATCAGAGGGTCCCCAGGGCTCAGTCCCCCAGGGTATCAGAGGGTCCCCAGGGCTCAGTCCCCCAGGGTATCAGAGGGTCCCCAGGGCTCAGTCCCCCAGGGTATCAGAGGGTCCCCAGGGCTCAGTCCCCCAGGGTATCAGAGGGTCCCCAGGGCTCAGTCCCCCAGGGTATCAGGGGGTCTCCAGGGCTCAGTCCCCCAGGGTATCAGAGGGTCCCCAGGGCTCAGTCCCTCAGGGCTCAGTCCCCCAGGGCTCAGTCCCCCAGGGTATCAGAGGGTCCCCAGGGCTCAGTCCCCCAGGGCTCAGTCCCCCAGGGTATCAGAGGGTCCCAGGGCTCAGTCCCCCAGGGTATCAGAGGGTCCCCAGGGCTCAGTCCCCCAGGGTATCAGAGGGTCCCCAGGGCTCAGTCCCCCAGGGTATCAGAGGGTCCCCAGGGCTCAGTCCCCCAGGGTATCAGAGGGTCCCTAGGGCTCAGTCCCCCAGGGTATCAGAGGGTCCCCAGGGCTCAGTCCCCCAGGGTATCAGAGGGTCCCAGGGCTCAGTCCCCCAGGGTATCAGAGGGTCCCCAGGGCTCAGTCCCCCAGGGTATCAGAGGGTCCCCAGGGCTCAGTCCCCCATGGTATCAGAGGGTCCCCAGGGCTCAGTCCCCCAGGGTATCAGAGGGTCCCCAGGGCTCAGTCCCCCAGGGTATCAGAGGGTCCCCAGGGCTCAGTCCCCCAGGGTATCAGAGGGTCCCCAGGGCTCAGTCCCCCAGGGTATCAGAGGGTCCCAGGGCTCAGTCCCCCAGGGTATCAGAGGGTCCCCAGGGCTCAGTCCCCCAGGGTATCAGAGGGTCCCTAGGGCTCAGTCCCCCAGGGTGCCTCTTCTCACTCATGGCGGACATAGACAAGCACACACTATATTACAGTAACATTCTTTGTACATGACACTTAGGTTAGGCAACATAGAGGACACAGCAAACCTCCATTCTGATGTAAATCGAGTCACGTGTAACATACAGTTAAATCACACTATTGAAAGAAACAGCAATGACATATTTGGGAGTGAACATGTCGGAAGACCTTACTGTCAAAGAACACAATAAAGTAGCCGTCACAACTGCAAGAAAAATGACAAGGTTGGATAGAAGAACCTTTCAAGCAAGAGATGCTATACCAGTGATGATACTCTTCAAGACGCTAGTGTTCCCTAGGGTAGAATACTGTTGCACAATGACAGACCCAGTCTTAGCTGGATAAATTACTGATCTAAAGTGTGGAAATATCATTTAATGCTACAACCCACTCAATAAAACCATCAAAATTTTTAGGACCCATTAATATCTTTAAATACGTATTCTCTGTTGGCGGGAGATACATAATAATCTACACTGAAACAACCCGTCCTCGCAAATTCGTATAGTCAATATTGACTTATTAAATACATGCATAGGTGATATACTAAACATAATAGTTTACCTTGAAAAGCTTCATAGAAAACACCGACCTTACCTAACCTTGTTAGTATGTTAAGATAAGCATCTTATTGCTTCGTAATTACAATTACTATTTAACATATACCTATAATAGGTTAAGTAACAATTGTAATTACGAAGCAATAGCATATTTATCTTAACATACTAACAAGGTTAGGTAAGGTCGGTGTTTTCTATGAAGCTTTTCAAGGTAAACTATTATGTTTAGTATGTCACCTATGCACATATTTAATAAGTCAATATTGACTATACAAATTTGCGAGGACGGGTTGACTGAAAACATTAGAGGGGCTGGTCCCAAACCTACACACAGAAATAACATCACATGAGACCAGGAGGCATGGCAGGATGTGCAGAATACCCCCGTTGAAAAGCAGAGGTGCAACAGGTACACTGAGGGAGAACTATCAACATCAGAGGCTCGAGACTGTTCAACACGCTTCCAATAAAACTGGCCGACCTTTCATGGTGTCCAAAATGAGAATACGAAACCTAATCAACCAGGCTGTGATTCATGCATCAGGCTGCGAGCAGCCGCGTCCAACAGCCTGGTTGACCAGACCACCAACCAGGAGGTCCGGTCGGGGACCGGGCTTCCGGGACGTTGATCTTCGTAATCACCGCAAGGAACGAGGTACCGCGTGTGCGTGCGTGCGTGTGTGCGCGTGCGTGTGCGTGTGTACTCACCTATTTGTACTCACCTATTTGTGCTTGCAGGATCGAGCATTGACTCTTGGATCCCGCCTTTCCAGCTATCGGTTGTTTACAGCAATGACTCCTGTCACATTTCTCTATCATACCGGAGCCGGTCATACCTATCATACCTATCATACTGGAGCCGGTCGGCCGAGCGGACAGCACGCTGGACTTGTGATCCTGTGGTTCTGGGTTCGATCCCAGGCGCCGGCGAGAAACAATGGGCAGTTTCTTTCACCCTATGTCCCTGTTACCTAGCAGTAAAATAGGTACCTGGGTGTTAGTCAGCTGTCACGGGCTGCTTCCTGGGGGTGGAGGCCTGGTCGAGGACCGGGCCGCGGGGACACTAAAAAGCCCCGAAATCATCTCAAGATAACCTCAAGATACCTAGTCTTAAAAGTATGAATAGTATTTGTTTCCACAACCTGTTCCCCAAGTGCATTCCATTTTTCCACTACTCTCACGCTAAAAGAAAACTTCCTAACACACACACACGTACGTACGTGTGTGTGTGTGTGTGTGTGTGTGTGTGTGTGTGTGTGTGTGTGTGTGTGTGTGTGTGTGTGTGTGTGTGTGTGTGTGGTGTGTGGTGTGTGGTGTGTGTGTGTGTGTGGTGTGGTGTGTGTGTGTGGTGTGTGTGTGGTGTGTGTGTGGGGTGTGTGTGGTGTGTGTGGTGTGTGTGGTGTGTGTGGTGTGTGTGGTGTGTGTGTGTGTGTCTGTGTGTGTAATTACCTAAGTGTAATTACCTAAGTGTAGTTACAGGATGAGAGCTACGCTCGTGGTGTCCCGTCTTCCCAGCACTCTTTGTCATATAACGCTTTGAAACTACTGACGGTTTTGGCCTCCACCACCTTCTCACTTAACTTGTTCCAACCGTCTACCACTCTATTTGCGAAGGTGAATTTTCTTACGTTTCTTCGGCATCTGTGTTTAGCTAGTTTAAATCTATGACCTCTTGTTCTTGAAGTTCCAGGTCTCAGGAAATCTTCCCTGTCGATTTTATCAATTCCTGTTACTATTTTGTACGTAGTGATCATATCGCCTCTTTTTCTTCTATCTTCTAGTTTTTGCATATTTAATGCCTCTAACCTCTCCTCATAGCTCTTGTCCTTCATTTCTGGGAGCCACTTAGTGGCATGTCGTTGCACCTTTTCCAGTTTGTTGATGTGCTTCTTAAGATAAGGGCACCATACAACCGCTGCATATTCCAGCTTTGGTCTAATAAAAGTCGTGAACAATTTCTTTAGTATTTCTCCATCCATGTATTTAAAAGCAATTCTTAGGTTAGAAAGTGTAGCATAGGCTCCTCGCACAATGTTCTTGATGTGGTCCTCAGGTGACAGTTTTCTATCTAAAACCACCCCTAGATCCCTTTCTTTATCAGAATTCTTTAAAGATTTCTCACATAATTTATAGGTTGTGTGGGGTCTATGTTCACCAATTCCACATTCCATAACATGGCATTTATTCACATTAAATTCCATTTGCCAAGTGTTGCTCCAAATACTTATTTTGTCCAGGTCTTCTTGAAGGGCATGACAATCATCTAGGTTTCTTATCTTCCCTATTAACTTAGCATCATCAGCAAACATGTTCATGTAATTCTGTAATCCCTCTGGTAGATCGTTTATGTAGACAATGAACATTACCGGTGCAAGAACTGAACCCTGTGGTACTCCACTCGTGACATTCCTCCAATCCGATACCTTGCCTCTGATTACGGCCCTCATTTTTCTGTCAGTTAGGAAATTTTTCATCCATGTTAGTAGCTTACCCGTCACCCCTCCAATATGTTCCAGTTTCCAGAACAACCTCTTATGGGGAACTCTGTCGAAAGCCTTTTTTAGGTCCAGATAGATGCAGTCAACCCAACCATCTCTTTCCTGTAAAATCTCTGTTGCTCGATCATAAAAACTGAGTAAGTTCGTTACACAGGATCTTCCAGATCGAAAACCATACTGTCGGTCTGATATTATATCATTTCTCTCCAGGTGTTCTACCCATTTAGTTTTAATTATTTTTTCCAATATTTTGACTATTACACTTGTCAATGATACAGGTCTATAATTAAGGGGGTCTTCCCTGCTTCCACTTTTGTAGATTGGAACTATGTTAGCCTTTTTCCACACATCAGCTACAACTCCTGTAAACAGGGATGCCTGAAAAATCAGCTGAAGTGGAATGCTGAGCTCAGGTGCACACTCTCTCAGAACCCATGGTGAAACTCCATCTGGACCAACTGCCTTGTTCTTACTTAGCTCCTTGAGCATTTTTTCCACTTCGTCTCTAGTCACCTCTATGTGCTCTATGTTGTTCTCTGGAATTCTTATTGTGTCTGGTTCCCTAAAGATTTCATTTTGTACAAACACACTTTGGAACTTTTCGTTTAGTGTTTCACACATTTCCTTTTCATTTTCCGTGAATCTATTTCCCATTATCAACCTCTGAATATTATCCTTTACCTGCAATTTGTTGTTTATGAATTTGTAGAATAGACCTGGTTCTGTTTTACATTTGTCTGCAATCCCTTTTTCAAAATTTCTTTCTGCCTCTCTCCTCACTGCTGTGTAGTTGTTTCTTGCATCTTTGTATCGTTTGTATGTTTGGGGGTTTGGCCTCTTCCTGTATTGATTCCATTTTTGTGTCTTTTGGTCTCTGGCCCTCTCGCAATTCCTATTGAACCAATCCTGTTTCCTAGTTCTGCATCTCTGTTTTGGTATAAATTTGTTTGTGCCTTTATCATATATTTCACAAAACTTGACATACATCTCATTCACTTCCTTGCCTAGCAACAAGTCTGTCCAATTATACTCACTAAAAAAATTTCTAAGGTTGCCATAATGTCCTCTCTTGAAGTCAGGTTTTTCAACTGCCTCATCCTCCTTATTTTCTTCCAGATTATAACACATTGCATACTTTATTCCCAAAAAGACATGGTCACTTTTACCCAAGGGAGGAAGGTACTGAATGTCAAATACTTCTTCCTCCTTCCTGGTAAATATCAAATCTAGCATGGAGGGAACGTCCCCTTCCCTCATCCTCGTAGCTTGTTTAACATGTTGATACAAGAATGTTTCCAGGATGAGGTCTACAAATTTACAGGTCCAAAAATCTTCTGTTTTAGCTTCATATGCTTCCCAGTCTATGGATTTCAAGTTGAAGTCACCAACTATCAACAGTCGTGACCTATTGTTATCCGCTCTCGCTATAATCTCTCTCATTATTGTTATAAGACCTTCTCGTTTACTATCTAGCTCCTCCTTTGACCATGTGCTGCTTGGTGGTGGACTATATGCATTTATGACCATTAGTTTATCATCTTCATGGCAGATCTCTAGTGCTATTATGTCAACCTCTTGTGGATTGGCAGTCATTATTTCCTTCACCTTTATGTGTTCTTTCACCAGCACAGCAACGCCACCGCCTTTCCTAATTTTTCTGTCCCTTCTCCAAATTGAGTAGCCCCTTGGGAATATGACCTCATTTAAAATATCATCTTCAAGTTTTGTCTCCGTGAGTGCAACAATGTCTGGTGTCTGCATCTGTATTACATCACTTAACTCCAATATCTTCGATCTTACTCCATCTATGTTGGTGTATGCAATCTTCAGGAACTTGTTCCCCCTCTCCTTATTCTTCACTCCCCCTCTCTCTATTGATTGTGTTGGTTTGCCTTTATGTACCACTTTACTGGTCTGCCTACCCCTAACACTTTGTAGAAAAAAGATTTGATTTCTTCTTCATTCTGCTCTCATTTAAACGTTTTGCCTCAGCGAGGTTCAGTTTCAGCTTCTCTCTGTCTTCTCTTGAAAGATCTCGTCTTAATGACCACATTTTCCCATCCTCATCACTTTGTAACTTTCTAGCATTCTTAGTACTTCTTCCATCTGCTTGGCACCGTTTAGGGTGATCCTCAAAGGTCGATCTTTCCCTTTTACATATCTGCCTATTCTCCTGTAGTCGCACACATTCTCTTGGTTGTAAGACCTTCCACGAGGCCAACAATTTATCTACTACTTTGCTTCTTCTACAGCTCTTTCTGACCTAGATGTTATCTCCTTTCTTTGCAGCCAAAAATTATCAGGGACTTACTCCGATCAACTGTGTTTTGCACCAACCTCGGGTTAGATGCCAATTCCTGTGT
>WNGS01066632.1:0-13263 GCA_020271785.1 Procambarus virginalis | reverse complement strand
GTAGGTGCAGCCTACACATGACTGTAGGTGTCAGCCTACACCATGACTGTAGGTGCAAGCCTCACCTTTCACACTTCCTCTTTCCCACTTCACACTCTTATTTTTTTTTTCTCCTTCCCTCACACACTCCCTCCCCATTCTCCCCTCCTTCTCCTTCTCCCTACTATATTTCACATGCCACATGACTTGCACCTACAGTCATGTGCAGGCTGCACCTTCAGTCATGTGCAGGCTGCACTTTCAGTCAGGTGCAGGCTGCACCTTCAGTCATGTGCAGGCTGCACTACAGTCTTGTGCAGGCTGCACCTACAAGTCATGTGCAGGCTGCACCTACAGTCATGTGCAGGCTGCACCTACAGTCATGTGCAGGCTGCACCTTCAGTCATGTGCAGGCTGCACCTTCAGTCATGTGCAGGCTGCACCTTCAGTCATGTGCAGGCTGCACTTTCAGTCATGTGCAGGCTGCACCTTCAGTCATGTGCAGGCTGCACCTACAGTCATGTGCAGGCTGCACCTACAGTCATGTGCAGGCTGCACCTTCAGTCATGTGCAGGCTGCACCTTCAGTCATGTGCAGGCTGCACCTTCAGTCATGTGCAGGCTGCACTTACAGTCATGTGCAGGCTGCACCTTCAGTCATGTGCAGGCTGCACCTACAGTCATGTGCAGGCTGCACCTACAGTCATGTGCAGGCTGCACCTACAGTCATATGCAGGCTGCACCTACAGTCATGTGCAGGCTGTACTGTAGGTGCAGCCTACATGTGTAGGGGCACCTACAGTCATGTGCAGGCTGCACCTACAGTCATGTGTAGGCTGCACCTACAGTCATGTGTAGGCTGCACCTACAGTCATGTGCAGGCTGCCCCTACAGTCATGTGTAGGCTGCACCTTCAGTCATGTGCAGGCTGCCCTACAGTCGTGTGCAGGCTGCACCTACAGTCATGTGTAGGCTGCACCTACAGTCATGTGCAGGCTGCACCTACAGTCGTGTGCAGGCTGCACCTACAGTCATGTGCAGGCTTCACCTACAGTCATGTGCAGGCTGCACCCACAGTCATGTGCAGGCTGCACCTACAGTCATGTGTAGGCTGTCATGTGCATTTTTATATTATGTGTGGGTATACAATATATTGTCACGAGCATGGGATTTTAAGGTATAGCAGTGCTCTGGGCTGTGGTGGCACGTGTACTCACCTAGTTGTGCTTGCGGGGGTTGAGCTTTGGTTGTTTGGTCCCGCCTCTCAACCGTCAATCAACTGATGTACAGATTCATGAGCCTACTTGGTCTATCATATCTACATTTGAAACTGTGTATGGAGTCAGCCTCCACCACATCACTTCCTAGTGTATTGCATTTACTAACTACTCTGACACTGAAAAAGTTCTATCTAATGTCTCTGTGGCTCATTTGGATACTCAGCTTCCACCTGTGTCCCCTTGTGCGTGTACCACCCGTGTTAAATAATCCATCTTTTATCTACCCTATCAATTCCCATGAGAATTTTGTATGTGGTGATCATATCTCCCCGAGCTCTTCTGTCTTCCAGCGACATGAGGCGCAGTTCACGCTGCCTTTCCTCGTAACTCATTCCTCTTAGTTCTCGGACTAGCCTAGTAGCATACCTCTGAACTTTTTCCAGCTTTGTCTTGTGCATGACAAGGTACAGGCTCCATGCTGGGGCCGCATACTCCAGGATTGGTTTTATATATGTGGTATACAAGGTTCTGAAGGATTCCTTACACAGGTTTCTGAAAGCAGTTCTGATATTAGCCAGCCTCGCATAGGCCGCTGATGTTATTCTTTTGATGTGGGCTTCGGGAGACAGGTTTGGCGTGATGTCAACTCCCAGATCTTTCTCTCTGTCCGCTTCGTGAAGGGCTTCATCTCCCATTCGGTATTCAGTGTATGGCCTCCTATTTTCTCCTCCTAGTTTCGTTGCCTTACATTTACTTGGGTTGAACTTTAGTAACCATTTGTTGGACCATTCCTTCAGTGTGTCTAGGTCATCTTATAGTTTCATATTATCTTCCTCTGTCTTAATCCTCCTCATAATTTTTGCATCATCAGCAAACATTGAGAGGAACGATCAATATCTTCCGGGAGATCATTTACGTATATCAGAAACAGTATAGGTCCAAGGACTAATCCCAGCGGGACTCTACTGGTGACTCCCCGCCACTCCGAGACCTCACCCCTCACAGTAACTCGCTGTGTCCTGTTGCTTAGGTACTCCCTTATCCAGTGGCGTACCTTCCCTTTCACTCCTGCCTGCATCTCCAGTTTGTGCACTTGTCTCTTATGTGGTACTGTGTCAAAAGCTATCTGTCAGTCCAGAAATATGCAGTCTGCCCAGCCCTCTCTTGCCTAATTTTTGTTGCCTGGTCATAGAACTCAATTAAACCTGTTAGGCATGATTTGCCATCTCTGAACCCGTACTGATGTGTTACAAAGTTCTTTCGCTCCAGATGTTCTTCTAGCTTTTTTCGCACAATCTTCTCCATCATCTTGCATGGAATGCAAGTTAGGGACACTGGCCTGTAGTTCAGTGCCTCCTGCCTATCACCCTTCTTGTATATTGGGACTACATTGGCCGTCTTCCAAATTTTTGGCAGTTCATCTGTTACTAGTGGTTTGTTGTACACCATGGAGAGTGGCAGGCACAGAGCTTCTGCTCCTTCTATTAGAATCCTAGGTGAGATTTCATCCGGGCCTATAGCCTTTGTCACATCCAACTCTAGCAGATGCTTCCTCACCTCCCACTGGTAATCACAAACTCCTCTAATGGTGTCTGGTTTGACATTCTCTCTCTTATCTCTGAGACTTCTCCTTGCTCTGCAGTGAAGACAGTGTAGCAATGGTCAGGACTGTGGTAGCAGATGTGTGACAGTGTAGCAGTGTTCAGGGATGTGGTGGCACATGTGTGATAGTGTAGCAGTGTTCAGGACTGTGGTGGCAGATGTGTGACAGTGTAGCAATGTTCAGGACTGTGGTAGCACATGTGTGACAGTGTAGCAGTGTTCAGGACTGTGGTAGCACATGTGTGACAGTGTAGCAGTGTTCAGGACTGTGGTAGCAGATGTGTGACAGTGTAGCAGTGTTCAGGGCTGTGGTAGCAGATGTGTGACAGTGTAGCAGTGTTCAGGGTTGTGGTAGCAGATGTGTGACAGTGTTGCAGTGTTCAGGGCTGTGGTAGCACATGTGTGACAGTGTAGCAGTGTTCAGGGTTGTGGTAGCAGATGTGTGACAGTGTAGCAGTGTTCAGGGTTGTGGTAGCAGATGTGTGACAGTGTAGCAGTGTTCAGGGTTGTTGTAGCAGATGTGTGACAGTGTTGCAGTGTTCAGGACTGTGGTAGCACATGTGACAGTGTAGCAGTGTTCAGGACTGTGGTAGCACATGTGACAGTGTAGCAGTGTTCAGGACTGTGGTGGCACATGTGTGACAGTGTAGCAGTGTTCAGGACTGTGGTGGCACATGTGTGACAGTGTAGCAGTGTTCAGGACTGTGGTGGCACATGTGTGACAGTGTAGCAGTGTTCAGGGTTGTGGTGGCATATGTGTGACAGTGTAGCAGTGTTCAGGACTGTGGTAGCACATGTGTGACAGTGTAGCAGTGTTCAGGACTGTGGTGGCACATGTGTGACAGTGTAGCAGTGTTCAGGACTGTGGTAGCACATGTGTGACAGTGTAGCAGTGCTTAGGGTTGTGGTGGCACATGTGTGGCAGTGTAGCAGTGCTCAGGGTTGTGGTGGCACATGTGTGACAGTGTAGCAGTGCTCAGGGTTGTGGTAGCAGATGTGTGACAGTGTAGCAGTGCTCAGGGTTGTGGTAGCAGATGTGTGACAGTGTAGCAGTGCTCAGGGTTGTGGTGGCACATGTGTGACAGTGTAGCAGTGCTCAGGGTTGTGGTAGCAGATGTGTGACAGTGTAGCAGTGCTCAGGGTTGTGGTAGCAGATGTGTGACAGTGTAGCAGTGCTCAGGGTTGTGGTGGCACATGTGTGACAGTGTAGCAGTGCTCAGGGTTGTGGTGGCACATGTGTGACAGTGTAGCAGTGCTCAGGGTTGTGGTGGCACATGTGTGACAGTGTAGCAGTGCTCAGGGTTGTGGTAGCAGATGTGTGAGAGTGTAGCAGTGCTCAGGGTTGTGGTAGCAGATGTGTGACAGTGTAGCAGTGCTCAGGGTTGTGGTGGCACATGTGTGACAGTGTAGCAGTGCTCAGGGTTGTGGTGGCACATGTGTGACAGTGTAGCAGTGCTCAGGGTTGTGGTGGCACATGTGTGACAGTGTAGCAGTGCTCAGGGTTGTGGTAGCAGATGTGTGACAGTGTAGCAGTGCTCAGGGTTGTGGTGGCACATGTGTGACAGTCTAGCAGTCCTCCCAGCTGTAAACTCTAAACACGAGTTTTCAGCTCTATAATTTGTGTGGTGCTATGGGGGTGTTGTAGTTTGGTAGTGTTATATGGTGTAATTAGGTGTCGAAGTGTTATGTAATGTGGTGGTATTATGGTGTGATGGTTTGGTGTGGTGTGCTTCTTTACTGTAGTGGCATGGGGAGTGGTGTCTGGTACGGTGCTCTAGTGTGGTGTGGTGGTGTGTGCTTGTTTGGTGGTGTTTTGGTGTGATATGTTGGATTTGTTGTGTGAGTGTGTGGTATGTTGGCGTGGTATGGTGAGGTGGTGTGGTGTTTTAGTTTAGTTCATTTATTATGCACCCCATACCCATCCCGTGGGCGGTTGTGGAAAGGGTTACAGAGGCACATAATGGGCTCAGGGACTGAACCCCACAATTCATTTAGCTAAGCAAGTTACAATCTTGATGAGCTAGTTACAAATTCAATAAAAGTCGTCACATCAACAATGGGTTCGAGATCGGCCTCAAATACAGGTTCTAAATTAAGCAACTGACATATGTGGAGAGCTAGTGTCACAATTTATATGTTTGTCCTGCACACCGCCCCCCATCCAGTGGGCAGCGGTGGATAGGTTACAATCACTCAGTTACTACCTACAGTTAGCAAACTGGGGATATTTGGCTAAAATTTCTGGTAGCAGATCATTTTGAATGAAATATTTACACATCACTGGAACATTGGTTATAGAATTGTCTCTAAATTCACGCATCTTTTCACACTCCATCACATAGTGACGGAGGGTGTGCGAATAATTTTGTTGACACAGTTTACATTTGGTCAGGTCTACATCGGCAGATAATGAGAGTTCCCAGAGATACTTGTAACCGAGTCTAAGCCGAGCAGTAGTAACATCTAGAAGTCTGCTGATTTTATTGGATGATCCATAGATGTGTGGCTCCTCTTGCATGATAGTATGATGATAGATGGAATTACTGGTGTCAATTTCACTTTGCCTCAGATCTACAAGATCTTGTTGAAGTTCTCGGTGTACTGCTGCTCTCAGATTGCTCACTGACAATCCAAGGTTACACTCAACGGCTCCTTTAAAGGCAGACTAAAAGCAGATTTAAAGGCAGACTGTATGGTGTGGTGTCTGGTGTGATGTGATATGTTGACGTGTGCCCTCGCAGGGTGGCGTTCCTGTATGGTGTGGAGTGGTGGTGTTCTGCCGTGTGATGCGCTGTGGTGCTGTGGTATGGAAAGCTGTGCTTACCTATCACTGACAACGCGGGAGTGAGCTCTAGCTCCTCAGGCCCCGCCTGCTATAGCCTTGTTGGACAGTCTAGGAAATGTATTCCTTTAACCCTTCGCTTCCGTGGGACGTTCAAAATGACAACGCCGCGTTTGTTATTGTTGTAATGGGTTAGATAATGACTGACTAGGCGCGTTGTAACGACGAGTCCTAAGATATAGATCTCCTAAGATAAGATCTCCTAAGATATATCTCTTTATCTATTAGACACACTCATATCGGAAGGAAATTAGTGTAGAACAGTAAATAAAAATTAATGTATGTAGTGTTACTGCGCCCCTCTAACACAATCGACTTGAGAATGGTCCAGGACGGACCGAAACGTCGTCTTCTCTTCACTTTCCAGTGTGTGGTCTGGTCAACATATTTCAGCCACTTTGTGACTCCTCGTCTGCATCTGCGGCAATTCCTCTGGCCTTCCTCAAGACGTCCCCTCATTGTGCCTTAGCTTGCTACCACCTTCTTCCGGCAAGTAGTTTCCACTTTTTGCAGGTCATTGGAGTTTCCGCCAGCTTCTCATAATTGTGGAAGTTCTTAGGGGTTTCTACGTGTACCGGAGTCCAAGTATTGTCTCGTCTGATTACCCTGTCAGCTTCCATACACATTCATACAAATTCAACCATGAATGTTTCTGCCAGGATCATACGTTGGTGTTGTATGGTGTGTGGTTGTGGGGTATGGAGAGAGGGAGTGTGGTGTAACGTGGTTGTGTGGTGGTGACACGTTGTATAGTGTAGCAGTGTCGTGTGTAGTGTGTTGTGGGCATATTGTGGTGGTGCAGTGTGGTATGGTGTTGTGTAGTGGTTGTTGTTGTTGTTTTTAGATTCAGTTACTGGGGAATAAAAAGCTCCAAGTAGCACGGGCTATGGTAAGCCCGTAGTGGACTTACCTGGCACAGGAGTGGGACTATATGGTGTTGTGTAGTGTAGTGGTTTGTTGTGGTATAGTATAGTGTACTGGTGTGGTGTGGTGGGCGTGGTTGCCGTAGGTGTGGGCGTGTGTTACCAGGGGTGATGAAGGAGAGGTGCGGGCGTGAGGCACCGCCCTGCCTTGGTATTATGGGGCCGCTGCTCCCCCCCCCCCCTCTCCTTCCCTTCACCCGCCATTACCGCCTTTACACACGGCCTCCCTTAATGCCATTCCATGTTCCTTCTTATTCCACGCTTGTTAATGGCTCGCGCCACGGGCTGCAAGTGGCGATAATGACGGTAGAGTAATTAGTTATGAATACACTAATGAGGGAGGGACCTTGTGGTGTGGGGGGGATATGATGATTGCCAGGGACTGACTTGGCCCAGGAGCTCTACGCCCTCTTGAGTAAATCATAATAGCCTCGCTCACTCACCACTCACAAAAAGCAGTTTCAGACGCAATTTAAATGCGTGGGTTTTTTTTTTCCTCCACCCTCCCTTTCCGTGGTATCAAATCAAACGTTGATTATCAGAGTCAAGCTGTGTTCCTATCACTTCCAGCGAGATTTATCTTATTTGAATGTTTCCGCTTTAGCCGATTCAATATTCCCAGGCAACAGCAGGCCACGGCGGCGCCACGCTGACAGCCCCGCGATTAAAAACAATTAGTTGACGCTAGGTTAATACTTCCTCGTTGCCGGCTGTCAGCTCTTGCCTGGCGCCACTCTAAATTGGTGTGTAATTATGCAAAGCTACGACCTTAACTGTGATTTCTTCACCAAACGTCTTTTTTCCATGGCCGTGTTATGGCTTTATAATATAAATATCACCGAGATGTTTGCCCGCCGTAATATCTCAGCGCCAAAGTAAAGAAATGCAGACGATTAACGAAATGGTTCGTAATCTCCATAAATTTCCTGCAGAAGCATCTTAATGAGTGTTGCACGTTCCTGCAACGATAGACGCAACACACACACACACACACACACACACACACACACACACACACACACACACACACACACACACACACACACACACACACACTTGCAACACTGTGATATGGCCTCTTGCAAACTATATGACCTACACCCTACTCTCCCTGCACGACGGGCAACACCCTACTCTCCCTGCACGACAGGCAACACCCTACTCTCCCTGCACGACGGGCAACACCTACTCTCCCTGCACGACAGGCAACACCCCTACTCTCCCTGCACGACGGGCAACACCCTACTCTCCCTGCACGACAGGCAACACCCTACTCTCCCTGCACGACGGGCAACACCCTACTCTCCCTGCACGACGGGCAACACCCTACTCTGCACGACGGGCAACACCCTACTCTCCCTGCACGACGGGCAACACCCTACTCTCCCTGCACGACGGGCAACACCCTACTCTCCCTGCACGACGGGCAACACCCTACTCTCCCTGCACGACAGGCAACACCCCTACTCTGCACGACGGGCAACACCCTACTCTCCCTGCACGACGGGCAACACCCTACTCTCCCTGCACGACGGGCAACACCCTACTCTCCCTGCACGACAGGCAACACCCTACTCTCCCCGCACGACGGGCAACACCCTACTCTCCCTGCACGACGGGCAACACCCTACTCTCCCTGCACGACGGGCAACACCCTACTCTCCCTGCACGACGGGCAACACCCTACTCTCCCCGCACGACGGGCAGCACCCTACTCTCCCTGCACGACGGGCAACACCCTACTCTCCCTGCACGACGGGCAACACCCCTACTCTCCCTGCACGACAGGCAACACCCTACTCTGCACGACGGGCAACACCCTACTCTCCCTGCACGACGGGCAACACCCTACTCTCCCTGCACGACAGGCAACACCCTACTCTCCCTGCACGACAGGCAACACCCTACTCTGCACGACGGGCAACACCCTACTCTCCCTGCACGACGGGCAACACCCTACTCTCCCTGCACGACGGGCAACACCCTACTCTCCCTGCACGACAGGCAACACCCTACTCTCCCGCACGACAGGCAACACCCTACTCTGCACGACGGGCAACACCCTACTCTCCCTGCACGACGGGCAACACCCTACTCTCCTGCACGACGGGCAACACCCTACTCTCCCTGCACGACAGGCAACACCCTACTCTCCCTGCACGACAGGCAACACCCTACTCTCCCTACACGACGGGCAACACCCTACTCTCCCTGCACGACGGGCAACACCCTACTCTCCCTGCACGACAGGCAACACCCTACTCTGCACGACGGGCAACACCCTACTCTCCCTGCACGACGGGCAACACCCTACTCTCCCTGCACGACGGGCAACACCCTACTCTCCCTGCACGACAGGCAACCACCCTACTCTCCCTGCACGACAGGCAACACCCTACTCTGCACGACGGGCAACACCCTACTCTCCCTGCACGACGGGCAACACCCTACTCTCCCTGCACGACGGGCAACACCCTACTCTCCCTGCACGACAGGCAACACCCTACTCTCCCTGCACGACAGGCAACACCCTACTCTCCCTACACGACGGGCAACACCCTATTCTCCCTGCACGACGGGCAACACCCTACTCTCCCTGCACGACGGGCAACACACCTATTCTCCCTGCACGACGGGCAACACCCTACTCTCCCTGCACGACGGGCAACACCCTACTCTCCCTGCACGACGGGCAACACCCTACTCTCCCTGCACGACGGGCAACACCCTACTCTCCCGCACGACGGGCAACACCCTACTCTCCCTGCACGACGGGCAACACCCTACTCTCCCTGCACGACAGGCAACACCCTACTCTCCCTGCACGACAGGCAACACCCTACTCTCCCCGCACGACGGGCAACACCCTACTCTCCCTACACGACGGGCAACACCCTACTCTCCCTGCACGACGGGCAACACCCTACTCTCCCTGCACGACAGGCAACAACCCTCTCCCTGCACGACGGGCAACACCCTACTCTCCCTGCACGACGGCAACACCCTACTCTCCCTGCACGACAGGCAACACCCTACTCTCCCTGCACGACAGGCAACAACCTACTCTCCCTGCACGACGGGCAACACCCTACTCTCCCTGCACGACGGGCAACACCCTACTCTCCCTGCACGACGGGCAACACCCTACTCTCCCTGCACGACGGGCAACACCCTACTCTCCCTGCACGACGGGCAACACCCTACTCTCCCTGCACGACGGGCAACACCCTACTCTCCCTGCACGACAGGCAACACCCTACTCTCCTGCACGACAGGCAACACCCTACTCTCCCTACACGACGGGCAACACCCTACTCTCCCTGCACGACGGGCAACACCCTACTCTCCCTGCACGACGGGCAACACCCTACTCTGCCTGCACGACGGGCAACACCCTACTCTCCCTGCACGACAGGCAACACCCTACTCTCCTGCACGACAGGCAACACCCTTACTCTCCCTGCACGACAGGCAACACCCTACTCTCCCTGCACGACAGGCAACACCCTACTCTCCCTGCACGACAGGCAACACCCTACTCTCCCTGCACGACAGGCAACACCCTTACTCTCCTGCACGACAGGCAACACCCAAATCTCAAACACTGTAACACTGTAAATGGTATTATTGAATACATTCACTATACAAGTAGAGAGTGTTCAGCCAGGTTGTTTGTCGCCAGGCGGTCTGGCTCCGAGACAATACACATTACATCCTCTGAGTGTGATAGTAAGATGGCTGGTTATCTTGAGATGAAGTCGGGCTTATCGTCCCCGCGGCCCGGTCCTCTACCAGGCCTCCTTTTTGTTGCACACACCCCCCAGGAAGTAGCCCGTAGCGGCTGTCTAACTCCCAGGTACCTATTTGCTGCTACGTAAACAGGAGGCATCAGGGTGAAAGAAACTCTGCCCATTTGTCCGTAAGTAATATTGATTATTATTGACGTAATATTGATTATTTTAAAGTCAAGGGGAATATAATTATCCATGAAGATTTATAATTAATGAATAATCTCTTAAGTCATTTTTTAAATATCTTTAGAAGCTGATCCCACTTAAGATCTTGGATCCATTTCCTGAGTTGGAGTGAAGAGCACTCTCAAGATGACTTAGTGAGGGGTTGAGACTTGGTGACTGACTTTGTGACTCACGTGGTGTTGTGTCTGGACTGTTAACGTTGATTGTGTTAACTGTTGACAAGAGATACTGTTGGCAAGAGATGAGTTTCCCGTCCTTGTGTGCTGACCTCAGGAATGGCTGCTGGCACTACTATCTCTGTTCAACTGCGAGTCTTACAGATACCTGGTGTCCCCATTAACGACCCTGGGTACCTTTCTTCTCTCAAGAGGAGACTGTGGGAGAGATTAAAGCCCTCGCGGGTCCTTGTTGGTGTCAATCATGGAATCAACGTGAGACTTGCTAGAATGTTTTATGTATCATTTATACGCTCTGTGATTGACTACAATGCTCTACATGGGTCTAAGTTGCGGACGGTGTTGGCTACTCTGTTTGTTTTTCCTGATCGCACTTATATGTGTCGCTTACCTCCGGAGACTAGCATCTTTACGGCGGAGCTTTATGCTATTCTTTATGCTCTTTGTCTCCTGCTTTCTCATTGTCAGTCTTCCTTTGTGGTAGTTGTTGACTCTCGTAGTGCCCTCATGGCTCTCGGGTCCTTTAATCCGGTTCATCCAGTAGTTGTCGAGATCCAGCATTGGCTGTTTCTTGTTCACAGTAAGTTAAGTCGGTTGAGTTTTGTTGGGTTCCCAGCCATATTGGTGTGTCTTTAAATGAGCGTGTGGATGCTGCCGCCGGGAAGCTGTCCGCTCTTTGTCCCATCTCTCGTAAAGGTATTCCATATTCCGACTTTACCCGGTTATCCATTCCTCCATCATTACCCGTTGGCAGGTTTCTTGGTCGTTTGTTACTGGTAACAAACTCCGTACCTTAAATGTTGTGTTTCCTCGTGGCCATCCTCCTACCCCCGTAACCGGCGGTGGGAAACTGCTCTGGCGAGGTTGCGTATTGGCCATACTCGCTTAACCCATGGTCACTTGATGGAGCGCCGCCCTGCTCCTTATGTCCTAATTGCATTGTCTCTCTTACGGTCGTGCATGTCCTTCTTGAATGTCTGACTTCCGGGACGAGCGTATGTCTTGCTCTCCGACCGCCCCTCGCGGTCACTTGTCCCTCAATAGAATTCTTGGTGACTCGGATACTTTTGATATCGTTCGCCTTATGCGTTTTTGTTCTCGTATTGGCATCCTTGGTGATATTTAGCGCCCTCTGATTACTCCGCACGTTTGATGGTGCTACATAGCCATCCCGGTTTGGTGCCTTCTTTTGATAATTACTTACTTACAATGCTCTACATCTCACACTGTATACTGACAAAGTGCTGAAATCTCTTGAAACCTTGCAAAATGAAGCTATGCGTCTCATCCTTGGGGCTCCAAAGTCCAAAGAATAGTTATATGAGAGCAGAGTTAAAATTACCTACCATAAGTGAGAGAATTTTGTCTATAGCACAGGTTTTCGGCGTGAAGGCATTGAGTAGATCTAGACAACACATGAAGTTTCAAGCTAAACTTTCTAATATGCTGCACTCACCTGAGGTCTATAGAAGAAGAACGAAATCTGATTATGTATTTTGGGTTCTACAAGGTAGCCAACTCCATCAAAATATTAAATATGTACCCAACTCAATAATGATTAATCAACCAATTACTCCATGGGATAACTGGGATCTATCAGGGTTTGTAAATGCGCCAAGAAAGATAGTGTGCACTCTACATTATTAAAACAGTTAACACTGAAAAGCATCACTGAAAGTACTCAGAGTATGGGTAACGATGTGTATCAGTGCTATACCGACGGCTCTGAGAAGAGGGTGGACGATGTACCGGATGTGCATGTAAATGTATTTGAACAATGACTCTCGTACATACAGCAATGAAGCGCGTCAATGACTGGGCAGTACAACTCAAACCGAACTTGCGGCATATACCTTGCCACTGAATTTTTAAAAGACAAAGGCAGTGGACTTATATACTGTGACTCGCAGAGTGCACTCCTGGCATTGAACGCACAATAGTGACACCCATAAAATAGTCAGTGATATTCGAATGAATGTTTTAGCTGCTAAAGAAAACAGATTTGAAATTAAATTCCTATGGATACCATCACATGTTAGCATCTCAAGGCATGACACTGTTGATATGCTTGCAAAGACAGCCTGTAGAAAACCAGTGGTAGAAATTGATATGGGTGTTTCATTAGCAGTGACAAAGAGAATACTTAAACAAATATCTAATGAAGATCTCACCGACCTAACAAATTCACAAAGTCCTGAAAGTTGTAGCATTAAATATTATGATAGATATCGTGAGGAGCATTCACATATGGGACTAATAGAACAAGAACCGGCAATGTGATGTTATAGTGGCCAGAATACGCCTGGGATACAGACGTATCTGGCAGCTTTCTCAAAACCCAAATGTCGAGTACACAATGTGTCAACTTTGTGAAGAGAAAACATGCACTCTCTGAACATTATATTGTAGAATGTCCCATATTGGCTGACTTTCGCCCTCCTGGGCTAAGGTTTGCTGAACTGTGTAATTACTATATGAGTTACTGGAACACTTGATGATATATTGGACTTGTATCCAAGATTGACCATGTAATATATCATTTATA
>WNGS01066622.1:0-18405 GCA_020271785.1 Procambarus virginalis | reverse complement strand
ATGAGTGGCTGCCCAATACTGTCACTCTGGCGGTGTCCACTCACAGGATGAGTGACGCTGCCCAATACTGTCACTATGGCGGTATGTCCACTCACAGGATGAGTGACGCTGCCCAATACTGTCACTATGGCGGTGTGTCCACTCACAGGATGAGTGGCACTGCCCAATACTGTCACTATGGCGGTGTCCACTCACAAGTTGAGTGGCGCTGCCCAATACTGTCATTATGGCGGTGTGTCCACTCACAGGATGAGTGGCGCTGCCCAATACTGTCACTATGGCGGTGTGTCCACTCACAGGATGAGTGGCGCTGCCCAATACTGTCACTATGGCGGTGTGTCCACTCACAGGATGAGTGGCGCTGCCCAATACTGTCACTATGGCGGTGTGTCCACTCACAGGATGAGTGGCGCTGCCCAATACTGTCACTATGGCGGTGTGTCCACTCACAGGATGAGTGGCACTGCCAATACGTCACTATCGCGGTGTGTCCACTCACAGGATGAGTGGCGCTGCCCAATACTGTCACTATGGCGGTGTGTCCACTCACAGGATGAGTGGCGCTGCCCAATACTGTCACTATGGCGGTGTGTCCACTCACAGGATGAGTGGCGCTGCCAATACTGCCACTATGGCGGTTGTCCACTCACAGGATGAGTGGCGCTGCCCAATACTGTCACTATGGCGGTGTGTCCACTCACAGGATGAGTGGCGCTGCCCAATACTGTCACTATGGCGGTGTGTCCACTCACAGGATGAGTGGCGCTGCCCAATAAACTCGCCCTCGGGGCAAAATTAAAAAAAAAAAAAAATTAAATACACCCCAGAGGTGCCACGACGCTCCCTAGAAGTGCCACGACGCTCCCCAGAGGTGCCACGACGCTCCCCAGAGGTGCCACGACGCTCCCCAGAGGTGCCACGACGCTCCCCGGAGGTGCCACGACGCTCCCCAAAGGTGCCACGACGCTCCCCAGAGGTGCCACGACGCTCCCTAGAGGTGCCACGACGCTCCCCAGAGGTGCCACGACGCACCCGAGGTGCCACGACGCTACCCAGAGGTGCCACGATACACCCCAAAGGTGCCACGACGCTCCCCAGAGGTGCCACGACGCTCCCCAGAGGTGCCACGACGCTCCCCAGAGGTGCCACGACGCTCCCTAGAGGAGCCACGATACACCCCAGAGGTGCCACGACGCTCCCTAGAGGAGCCACGATACACCCCAGAGGTGCCACGACGCTCCCTAGAGGAGCCACGATAATAATTGTTCCTATACCGAAGTCTAATGACCCTGGTAATTACAGACCTGTCAGTCTCGTGTCATGCACTTGCAAGATGCTTGAAAGGATCATCCTAAACCGACTGTTGCACAAAATAGGCAGGTTAGGGGAGAGGGTCAATGGCTTTGTTAAAGGACGGAGCACAGCAAATTGTATAGTTAATTACTTGGCTAATGACACGGCTAGGTACTCTGTATTTGTTGACATCAAAGGAGCCTTCGACAAAGCACAGGGGATTGCGATCCTGGACGAGCTTGCATGCATGGGTGTCAAGGGGAGACTCATGAAATGGGTTGAAGACTACCTCACAGGGAGGAAAGCCAAGGTCTGCTTCAATGGAGCAGTCTCCAGAACAATGAATATGGAACTCGGGACCCCCCAAGGCGGAGTCTTAAGCCCTACACTATTCAATGTACTTATGAACGCCATTGCAAATATTGATTTTCCGGAAGGAACACAACAAAGTGGATATGCAGATGTGTCCTAATACAAGCTCCCACCTTGGGAAAAATTGAACAGTCCATTGAACTCCTTGGAAGGAAATGTGTTGAGCTCGGTTTCACTCTCTCCACAAACAAGACAAAAGCATACTCTCATCACAAGAGAGGAGAAAATGAAGAACTGCAAATTAATGGTGTAACACTTGAATGGGTTGACCACTATCGGTACCTTGGCGTCACTGTCGGCTCTAACAAGGGGAAGAAAGAGGAGCACACCTCATAGGAACATGCAAAAGTCGACTCAGGGCACTGAAAGCTATGACCTGGAATGGACATGGAGCCTCTATTGCCGTGCTAAAAATGATGTACACAGCCTATGTGCGCTCCGTCATAGACTATGCCGCACCAGTTCTGTGCACCTACTCCCAAAGCGATATGAAAAGGCTTGAAAGCATTCAAAATGAAGCCATGACAATCATTCTTGGAGTTCCAAGAACTGCCAAAACGTCTAATCTACGAGAGGAGTTGTCCCTTCCCAGTGTTAAAAGCAGAATTCAGGAGCTGAATGCTAAGCTTGCAATTAGGATAGCCAGAGATCCCCATTACAATGATATTGCTAAGAAAAAACTGAGCTCTGTGCTACTTTCAGGGGAAACAGGAGAAGCAAAAAATGGCATCACAGATCAGTCTGCTACCTCGAAGAGCTTCACCTGCTTGAGCAAGCCCGTGAGCTCCTGCCTGTAGAGAGGTTACCTCCCTGGGAGGATGACTCATGCAAGATCATCATCAATGAAATGGCAATGAAAAAATCCAACATGTTACCACAAGAAATGAGGCACAAGTATCTCGAGGAAATTTATAAAGAAGCCGGAGATGAACTAGATCAAATCTACACTGACGGGTCATCTAATCCTGTCAATGGCAGGGCTGGTGCAGCATACACGGTAATCAAGGATAATACTTTCCAACGCAGAAATGAAGAAAAAGCACGTATTGAGAACTATGCCTCTTCAACGCAAGCAGAGCTAACTGCCATTGTTATGGCGTTAAGGTTTCTTGAACGGAACACTAATGGTGCAGTGATTTGCACTGATTCAAAAGCAGCACTGCAAAGCCTAAGTAAAAATCGGGCAGAAAATCTTGCAATAGTCGCTGAAATTAAGAGAGCTGTGAGAGTACTTACCAATCAGGGAAGAGTCATCAAGTTTCTGTGGATCCCCTCCCATGTTGGGATATGTGGGAATGAACGAGCAGATGTGCTGGCTGCTGAAGGCGCTGAAGGAGACCATATTGAATACTTCATACCCAAGACTCTACTACAAATTAGAGGTATTGTCAGGCAACATCACCGTGACAAGGTAACTGAGGAAAGGAGGATAGAAGCACAAACCAGTGAATCTGTACGATGGTACAACATGGTTGCAGCTGGCAATCCCAATCATTATGGCCGAAGAGGAGGAGGACGAGGGAGAGAATCAGTAATAGCGAGAATCCGTCTTGGATACAAATATCCATGGAGATATGGAATGGAAACAACAGTTGATCAGCGAAGTTGCAGAATCTGTGGTGAGAGTGATGGACACCGCCTTGACCACTATCTACGTGAATGTGAACACCTGAGAGACATTAGAAATATGTGTAGAATAATAAACCCCACATTGTTTGAGTTAGGAAAACACTATTTGTCAAATATTGATACTGTTCTTAAAAGATTTCCCCATTTTGCACCCGCAAGATAACGTAAGCTTTTAAGGGTTGATAGATGTTAATCTTCTTGTTTGAGGAGCTGTTCACTTGAGACAGTTAAGCAAGTCCCAGCTGTGTCTGGGTACAAGTGACAGGATGAACAACCCAGCGGGTTTTCTTCCTATTGGGGAGTGTTGTACATGCTGCTATGGCGGTGTGTCCACTCACAGGATGAGTGGCGCTGCCCAATACTGTCACTATGGCGGTGTGTCCACTCACAGGATGAGTGGCGCTGCCCAATACTGTCACTATGGCGGTGTGTCCACTCACAGGATGAGTGGCGCTGCCCAATACTGTCACTATGGCGGTGTGTCCACTCACAGGATGAGTGGCGCTGCCCAATACTGTCACTATGGCGGTGTCCACTCACAAGATGAGTGGCGCTGCCCAATACTGTCACTATGGCGGTGTGTCCACTCACAGGATGAGTGGCGCTGCCCAATACTGTCACTATGGCGGTGTGTCCACTCACAGGATGAGTGGCGCTGCCCAATACTGTCACTATGGCGGTGTGTCCACTCACAGGATGAGTGGCGCTGCCCAATACTGTCACTATGGCGGTGTGTCCACTCACAGGATGAGTGGCGCTGCCCAATACTGTCACTATGGCGGTGTGTCCACTCACAGGATGAGTGGCGCTGCCCAATACTGTCACTATGGCGGTGTGTCCACTCACAGGATGAGTGGCGCTGCCCAATACTGTCACTATGGCGGTGTGTCCACTCACAGGATGAGTGGCGCTGCCCAATACTGTCACTATGGCGGTGTGTCCACTCACAGGATGAGTGGCGCTGCCCAATACTGTCACTATGGTGGTGTGTCCACTCACAGGATGAGTGGCGCTGCCCAATACTGTCACTATGGCGGTGTGTCCACTCACAGGATGAGTGGCGCTGCCCAATACTGTCACTATGGCGGTGTGTCCACTCACATGATGAGACGCTGCCCAATACTGTCACTATGGCGGTGTTTCCACACACAAGATGAGTGACGCTGCCCAATACTGTCACTATGGGCAGTGTACTCACCTAGTTGTACTCACCTAGTTGTGCTTGCGGGGGTTGAGCTCTGGCTCTTTGGTCCCGCCTCTCAACCGTCAATCACAGGTGTACAGTTTCCTGAGCCTAATGGGCTCTATCAATCTACATTTGAACTGTGTATGGAGTCAGCCTCCACCACATCGCTTCCTAATGCATTCCATTTGTCAACCACTCTGACACTAAAAAAGTTCTTTCTAATATCTCTGTGGCTCATTGGGCACTCAGCTTCCACCTGTGTCCCTATGCGTGTGCCCCTTGTGTTAAACAGCCTGTCTTTATCAACCCTGTCGATTCCCCTGAGAATCTTGAATGTGGTGATCATGTCCCCCCTAACTCTTCTGTCTTCCAACGAAGTGAGGTTTAATTCCTGCAGTCGCTCCTCGTAGCTCAATACCTCTCAGCTCGGGTACTAGTCTGGTGGCAAACCTTTGAACCTTTTCCAGTTTAGTCTTATGCTTGACTAGATAGGGACTCCATGCTGGAGCCGCATACCCAGGATTGGTCTGNCTACATCAGGAGAAAAGCTTAGTGAAGGAACAGGTATAAAACTGAGGATAGGGGCAGACAGATTCACTAAGAACGACAAGGAAGAGTGTGAGTGAACTTAGTGAGAAATTCCAGGAGGTTTTCACATTAGAGCAGTTTCAGAGATAAGAGAGGGAATAGTTAACCAGTCACCACTAGAGGAGTTTGGGATAACCAGTGGGGAGGTAAGAAAGCTTCTGCTCGAGTTGGATGCGACAAAGGCTATAGGCCCAGATGGAATATCACCATGAATACTAAAGAAAGGAGCAGAGCACTGTGCCTGCCACTCTCCATAGTGTATAACAAATCACTGGTAACAGGTGAACTACCAAAATTTTGAAGACGGCTAATGTAGTCCCGATATACAAGGGGGAAAGACAGGAGGCACCGAACTACAGGCCAGTATCCCTAACTTGCATACCATTCATGTTGATTGAGAAGATTGTGCAAAAAAAAGCTAGTGGAACACGTGGAGCGAAAGAGCTTTGTAACACAACATCAGCATGGGTTCGGGAATTTCAAGTCCTGCCTCACAGGATTAATTGAATTCTACGACCAGGCAACAAAAATCAGGCAAGAAAGGGAGGGGTAGGCAGACTGCGTATTTTTGGATTGCCAGAAAGCCTTTGACACAGTACCACACAAGAGGCTAGTGCACAAGCCAGAGATGCAGGCAGGAGTGAAAGGGAAGGCACCCCACTGGATAAGGAAGTTCCTATGCAACAGAAGGCAGCAAGTCACTGTGAGGGGGTGAGGTCTCAGATTGGCGAGGCGTCACCAGTGGAGTCCCGCAGGGGTCAGTCCTTGGACCTACACTGTTTCTGATATATGTAAATGATATCCCAGAGCAACCCGTCCTCGCAAATTCGTATAGTCAATATTGACTTATTAAAATACATGCATAGGTGACATACTAAACATAATAGTTTACCTTGAAAAGCTTCATAGAAAACACCGACCTTACCTAACCTTGTAATTTGTTAAGATAAGCATCTTACAGCTTCGTAATTACAATTGTTACTTAACCTATTATAGGTATAGGTTAAGTAATAATTGTAATTACGAAGCAATAAGATGCTTATCTTAACATACTAACAAGGTTAGGTAAGGTCGGTGTTTTCTATGAAGCTTTTCAAGGTAAACTATTATGTTTAGTATATCACCTATGCACGTATTTAATAAGTCAATATTGACTATACGAATTTGCGAGGACGGGTTGCCCAGAGGGTATAGATTCGTTCCTCTCATTATTTGCTGATGATGCAAAAATTATGAGGAGGATTAAGACAGAGGAAGATAGCATGAGGCTACAAGATGACCTAGACAAACTGAATGAATGGTTCAACAAATGGCTACTAAAGTTCAACCCGAGTAAATGTAAGGTAATGAAACTAGGCGGTGGAAACGGGGCAGACACAGGATACAGAATGGGAGATAAAGTACTTCATGAAACGGACAGAGAAAAAGATCTAGGAGTTGATATCACACCAAACCTGTCTTCTGAAGCCCACATAAAAAGAATAACGTCTGCGACATGCGCGAGGCTGGCTAACATCAGAACTGCCTTCAGGAACCTGAGTAAGGAATCATTCAGAATCTTGTATACCACATATGTGAGACCAATCCTGGAGTATGCGGCCCCAGCATGGAGCCCGTACCTTGTGAAGCACAGAACTAAGCTGGAAAAAGTTCAGAGATATGCCACTAGGCTAGTCCCTGAACTAGGAGGCATGAGTTAGGAGGAAAGACTGCGGGAAATGCACCTCACGACACTGGAAGACAGGAGAGCTCGGGGAGACATGATCCTTATCTACAAAATTCTAAGAGCAATCGACAGGGTAGATAAAAATAAATTGTTTAACACTGGTGGGACGCGAACAAGGGGACACAGGTGGAAATTGAGTACCCAAATGAGCCACAGGGACGTTAGAAAGAACTTTTTCAGTGTCAGAGTAGTTAACAGGTGGAATGCATTAGGCAGTGATGTGGTGGAGGCTGACTCCATACACAGTTTCAAATGTAGATATGATAGAGCCCAGTAGGCTCAGGAACCTGTATACCTGTAAATTGACAGTTGAGAGGCGGGACCAAAGAGCCAGAGCTCAACCCCCGCAAGCACAACTAGTTAAGTACAACTAGGTGAGCACACACACACACACAACTACATCGTTACATTTTAAGCTGTGATCAAAATTGAGGACCACGGCTTTGAGAGAAGGGAACTGGCGAGCCCTCTGCTCAGAGCTATGAGTAACTGAATAGTGTCTTGCTCCGGGCGTGAACACGCGGGGGGGGGGGGGTGATTGGCTGTTCACGTGGGGTGCGTGAACAGCCAATCACACGTCTTCAACAATCACATACTGGACCTTCAGCACAAGTTAATTCCTGACTGGCAGTATATGACGAAGTCTCCTGATCAGCCATGACGTGGCTATCCTTGCCATGACGAGGCTGAAGCCATCCGGCCTGGCTTGGCTATCCTTGCCATGATGCAGCTGAAGCCATCCGGCCAGGCTTGGCTATCCTTGCCATGATGCAGCTGAAGCCATCCGGCCAGGCTTGGCTATCCTTGCCATGACGAGGCTGAAACCATCCGGCCTGGCTTGGCTATCCTTGCTATGACGAGGCTGAAGCCATCCGGCCTGGCGTGGCTATCCTTGCCATGACGAGGCTGAAGCCATCCGGCCTGGCGTGGCTATCCTTGCCATGACGCAGCTGAAGCCATCCGGCCTGGCGTGGCTATCCTTGCCATGACGCAGCTGAAGCCATCCGGCCTGGCTTGGCTATCCTTGCCATGACGAGGCTGAAACCATCCGGCCTGGCTTGGCTATCCTTGCCATGACGCAGCTGAAGCCATCCGGCCTGGCGTGGCTATCCTTGCCATGACGAGGCTGAAGCCATCCGGCCTGGCGTGGCTATCCTTGCCATGACGCAGCTGAAGCCATCCGGCCTGGCGTTGCTATCCTTGCCATGACGAGGCTGAAGCCATCCGGCCTGGCGTGGCTATCCTTGCCATGACGCAGCTGAAGCCATCCGGCCTGGCGTGGCTATCCTTGCCATGACGAGGCTGAAGCCATCCGGCCTGGCGTGGCTATCCTTGCCATGACGCAGCTGAAGCCATCCGGCCTGGCTTGGCTATCCTTGCCATGACGAGGCTGAAACCATCCGGCCTGGCTTGGCTATCCTTGCCATGACGCAGCTGAAGCCATCCGGCCTGGCGTGGCTATCCTTGCCATGACGCAGCTGAAGCCATCCGGCCTGGCGTGGCTATCCTTGCCATGACGCAGCTGAAGCCATCCGGCCTGGCGTGGCTATCCTTGCCATGACGCAGCTGAAGCCATCCGGCCTGGCTTGGCTATCCTTGCCATGACGAGGCTGAAGCCATCCGGCCTGGCGTGGCTATCCTTGCCATGACGAGGCTGAAGCCATCCGGCCTGGCTTGGCTATCCTTGCCATGACGCAGCTGAAGCCATCCGGCCTGGCGTGGCTATCCTTGCCATGACGCAGCTGAAGCCATCCGGCCTGGCGTGGCTATCCTTGCCATGACGCAGCTGAAGCCATCCGGCCTGGCGTGGCTATCCTTGCCATGACGCAGCTGAAGCCATCCGGCCTGGCGTGGCTATCCTTGCCATGACGCAGCTGAAGCCATCCGGCCTGGCTTAGCTATCCTTGCCATGACGAGGCTGAAGCCATCCGGCCTGGCTTGGCTATCCTTGCCATGACGCAGCTGAAGCCATCCGACCTGGCTTGGCTATCCTTGCCATGACGCAGCTGAAGCCATCCGGCCTGGCGTGGCTATCCTTGCCATGACGCAGCTGAAGCCATCCGGCCTGGCTTGGCTATCCTTGCCATGACGCAGCTGAAGCCATCCGGCCAGGCTTGGCTATCCTTGCCATGACGCAGCTGAAGCCATCCGGCCTGGCGTGGCTATCCTTGCCATGACGAGGATTGGTTCAGTAAGAATTTTTGGATTATGTGCGTCTGTAACCCTTTCCACTTCCGCCTACAGGATGGGTATGGGGTGTATAATAAATGAAGTAACTAGCATGCAGTTGCCTAACCACTTTGGGTGGACGGTAGTGCGATGGTCTCGCTTCATGCAGGTCGGCGTTCAATCCCCGACCGTCCAAGTGGTTGGGCACCATTCCTTCCCCCGTCCCATCCCTAATCCTTATCCTGACCCCTTCCAAGTGCTATATAGTCGTAATGGCTTGGCGCTTTCACCTGATAATTCCTTTCCATCCTTCCATTAGGAGAGATTAAGCCTAATCAGCACAAAGTGGCAGTATAATAAAGATATATAAATGGCGCCTTGTGTATAGGAAGAGATTAATTGCACTTTATATAGGAGTCAAAGTGTGCGCAAGTATTCGTGGTGGAGCTCCAGAGGTGCCACGACGCTCCTCAGAGGTGCCATGATACACCCCAGAGGTGCCACGACACTCCCTAGAGGTGCCACGATACACCCCAGAGGAACCACGACGCCCCCTAGAGGTGCCACGATGCACCCTAGAGGTGCCACGATGCACCCCAGAGGTGCCACGACGCTCCTTAGAGGTGCCATGATACACCCTAGAGGTGCCATGATGCACCCCAGAGGTGCCACGACGCTCCTTAGAGGTGCCATGATACACCCCAGAGGTGCCACGACGCTCCTTAGAGGTGCCACGATGCACCCCAGAGGTGCCACGACGCTCTTTAGAGGTGCCATGATACACCCCAGAGGTCCCACGACGCTCCCTAGAGGTGCCACGATGCACCCCAGAGGTGCCACAACGCTCCTTAGAGGTGCCACGATACACCCCAGAGGTGCCATAATACACCCAGAGGTGCCACGACGCTCCCTAGAGGTGCCACGATACACCCCAGAGGTGCCACGACGCTCCCCAGAAGTGCCACGACGCTCCCTAGAGGTGCCACGATACACCCAAAGGTGCCACGATGCTCCCCAGAGGTGCCACGACGCTCCCCAGACGTGCCACGACGTTCCCCAGAGGTGCCACGATGCTCTCCAGAGGTGCCACGACGCTCCCAGAGGTGCCACGATGCACCCAGAGGTGCACGATACACCCCAGAAGTGCCAGGATACACCCCAGAAGTGCCACGATACACCCCATAGGTGCCACGATGCACCCCATAGGTGCCACGATGCACCCCATAGGTGCCACGATGCACCTCATAGGTGCCACGATGCACCTCATAGGTGCCACGATGCACCTCATAGGTGCCACGATGCACCCATAGGTGCCAAGATGCACCCCAGAGGTGCCACGATACACCCCAGAGGTGCCACGATACACCCAGAGGTGCCACGCCGCTCCCTAGAGGTGCCACGATGCACCCCAGAGGTGCCACGACGCTCCTTAGAGGTGCCATGATACACCCCAGAGGTGCCACGACGCTCCCTAGAGGTGCCACGATACACCCCAGAGGTGCCACGATGCACCCTAGAGGTGCCACGATGCACCCCAGAGGTGCCACGATGCACCCCAGAGGTGCCACGATGCACCCCAGAGGTGCCACGATACACCCTAGAGGTGCCACGATACACCCTAGAGGTGCCACGATACACCCCAGAGGTGCCACGACGCTCCTTAGAGGTGCCATGATACACCCTAGAGGTGCGACGATGCACCCCAGAGGTGCCACGACGCTCCTCAGAGGTGCCATGATACACCCCAGAGGTGCCACGACACTCCCTAGAGGTGCCACGATACACCCCAGAGGTACCACGACGCTCCCTAGAGGTGCCACGATGCACCCTAGAGGTGCCACGATGCACCCCAGAGGTGCCACGACGCTCCTTAGAGGTGACATGATACACCCTAGAAGTGCCACGATGCACCCCAGAGGTGCCACGACGCTCCTTAGAGGTGCAATGATACACCCCAGAGGTGCCACGACGCTCCTTAGAGGTGCCACGATGCACCCCAGAGGTGCCACGACGCTCCTTAGAGGTGCCATGATACACCCCAGATGTGCCACGACGCTCCCTAGAGGTGCCACGATGCACCCCAGAGGTGCCACGACGCTCCTTAGAGGTGCCACGATACACCCCAGAGGTGCCATGATACACACCAGAGGTGCCACGACGCTCCCTAGAGGTGCCACGATACACCCCAGAGGTGCCACGACGCTCCCCAGAGGTGCCACGACGCTCCCTAGAGGTGCCACGATACACCCCAAAGGTGCCACGACGCTCCCCAGAGGTGCCACGATGCACCCCAGAGGTGCCACGACGCTCCCTAGAGGTGCCACGACGCTCCCTAGAGGTGCCACGATACACCACAGAGGTGCCATGATACGCCCCAGAGGTGCCACGATACACCCCAGAGGTGCCACGACGCTCCCCAGAGGTGCCACGATGCACCCCAGAGGTGCCACGACGCTCCCTAGAGGTGCCATGATACACCCCAGAGGTGCCACGACGCTCCCTAGAGGTGCCACGATACACCCCAGAGGTGCCACGACGCTCCCCAGAGGTGCCACGACGCTCCTAGAGGTGCCACGATACACCCCAAAGGTGCCACGACGCTCCCCAGAGGTGCCACGACGCTCCCCAGAGGTGCCACGACGCTCCCCAGAGGTGCCACGACGCACCCGAGGTGCCACGACGCTACCCAGAGGTGCCACGATACACCCCAAAGGTGCCACGACGCTCCCCAGAGGTGCCACGACGCTCCCCAGAGGTGCCACGACGCTCCCCAGAGGTGCCACGACGCTCCCTAGAGGAGCCACGATACACCCCAGAGGTGCCACGACGCTCCCTAGAGGAGCCACGATACACCCCGAGGTGCCACGACGCTCCCTAGAGGAGCCACGATAATAATTGTTCCTATACCGAAGTCTAATGACCCTGGTAATTACAGACCTGTCAGTCTCGTGTCAGGCACTTGCAAGATGCTTGAAAGGATCATCCTAAACCGACTGTTGCACAAAATAGGCAGGTTAGGGGAGAGGGTCAATGGCTTTGTTAAAGGACGGAGCACAGCAAACTGTATAGTTAATTACTTCGCTAATGACACGGCTAGGTACTCTGTATTTGTTGACATCAAAGGAGCCTTCGACAAAGCAAGGGATTGCGATCCTGGACGAGCTTGCATGCATGGGTGTCAAGGGGAGACTCATGAAATGGGTTGAAGACTACCTCACAGGGAGGAAAGCCAAGGTCTGCTTCAATGGAGCAGTCTCCAGAACAATGAATATGGAACTCGGGACCCCCCAAGGCGGAGTCTTAAGCCCTACACTATTCAATGTACTTATGAACGCCATTGCAAATATTGATTTTCCGGAAGGAACACAACAAATGGCATATGCAGATGGTGTCCTAATACAAGCTCCCACCTTGGGAAAAATTGAACAATCCATTGAACTCCTTGGAAGGAAATGTGTTGAACTCGGTTTCACTCTCTCCACAAACAAGACAAAAGCATACTCTCATCACAAGAGAGGAGAAAATGAAGAACTACAAATTAATGGTGTAACACTTGAATGGGTTGACCACTATCGGTACCTTGGCGTCACTGTCGGCTCTAACAAGGGGAAGAAAGAGGAGCACACCTCATAGGAACATGCAAAAGTCGACTCAGGGCACTGAAAGCTATGACCTAGAATGAACATAGAGCCTCTATTACCGTGCTAAAAATGATGTACGCAGCCTATGTGCGCTCCGTCATAGACTATGCCGCACCAGTTCTGTGCACCTACTCCCAAAGCGATATGAAAAGGCTTGAAAGCATTCAAAATGAAGCCATGACAATCATTCTTGGAGTCCCAAGAACTGCCAAAACGTCTAATCTACGAGAGGAGTTGTCCCTTCCCAGTGTTAAAAGCAGAATTCAGGAGCTGAATGCTAAGCTTGCAATTAGGATAGCCAGAGATCCCCATTACAATGATATTGCTAAGAAAAAACTGAGCTCTGTGCTACTTTCAGGGGAAACAGGAGAAGCAAAAATGGCATCACAGATCAGTCTGCTACCTCGAAGAGCTTCACCTGCTTGAGCAAGCCCGTGAGCTCCTGCCTGTAGAGAGGTTACCTCCCTGGGAGGATGACTCATGCAAGATCATCATCAATGAAATGGCAATGAAAAAATCCAACATGTTACCACAAGAAATGAGGCACAAGTATCTCGAGGAAATTTATAAAGAAGCCGGAGATGAACTAGATCAAATCTACACTGACGGGTCATCTAATCCTGTCAATGGCAGGGCTGGTGCAGCATACACGGTAATCAAGGATAATGCTTTCCAACGCAGAAATGAAGAAAAAGCACGTATTGAGAACTATGCCTCTTCAACGCAAGCAGAGCTAACTGCCATTGTTATGGCGTTAAGGTTTCTTGAACGGAACACTAATGGTGCAGTGATTTGCACTGATTCAAAAGCAGCACTGCAAAGCCTAAGTAAAAATTGGGCAGAAAATCTTGCAATAGTCGCTGAAATTAAGAGAGCTGTGAGAGTACTTACCAATCAGGGAAGAGTCATCAAGTTTCTGTGGATCCCCTCCCATGTTGGGATATGTGGGAATGAACGAGCAGATGTGCTGGCTGCTGAAGGCGCTGAAGGAGACCATATTGAATACTTCATACCCAAGACTCTACTACAAATTAGAGGTATTGTCAGGCAACATCACCGTGACAAGGTAACTGAGGAAAGGAGGATAGAAGCACAAACCAGTGAATCTGTACGATGGTACAACATGGTTGCAGCTGGCAATCCCAATCATTATGGACGAAGAGGAGGAGGACGAGGGAGAGAATCAGTAATAGCGAGAATCCGTCTTGGATACAAATATCCATGGAGATATGGAATGGAAACAACAGTTGATCAGCGAAGTTGCAGAATCTGTGGTGAGAGTGATGGACACCGCCTTGACCACTATCTACGTGAATGTGAACACCTGAGAGACATCAGAAATATGTGTAGAATAATAAACCCCACATTGTTTGAGTTAGGAAAACACTATTTGTCAAATATTGATACTGTTCTTAAAAGATTCCCCCATTTTGCACCCGCAAGATAACGTAAGCTTTTAAGGGTTGATAGATGTTAATCTTCTTGTTTGAGGAGCTGTTCACTTGAGACAGTTAAGCAAGTCCCAGCTGTGTCTGGGTACAAGTGACAGGATGAACAACCCAGCGGGTTTTCTTCCTATTGGGGAGTGTTGTACATGCTGCTATGGCGGTGTGTCCACTCACAGGATGAGTGGCGCTGCCCAATACTGTCACTATGGCGGTGTGTCCACTCACAGGATGAGTGACGCTGCCCAATACTGTCACTATGGCGGTATGTCCACTCACAGGATGAGTGGCGCTGCCCAATACTGTCACTATGGCGGTGTGTCCACTCACAGGATGAGTGGCACTGCCCAATACTGTCACTATGGCGGTGTCCACTCACAAGATGAGTGGCGCTGCCCAATACTGTCATTATGGCGGTGTGTCCACTCACAGGATGAGTGGCGCTGCCCAATACTGTCACTATGGCGGTGTGTCCACTCACAGGATGAGTGGCGCTGCCCAATACTGTCACTATGGCGGTGTGTCCACTCACAGGATGAGTGGCGCTGCCCAATACTGTCACTATGGCGGTGTGTCCACTCACAGGATGAGTGGCGCTGCCCAATACTGTCACTATGGCGGTGTGTCCACTCACAGGATGAGTGGCACTGCCCAATACTGTCACTATCGCGGTGTGTCCACTCACAGGATGAGTGGCGCTGCCCAATACTGTCACTATGGCGGTGTGTCCACTCACAGGATGAGTGGCGCTGCCCAATACTGTCACTATGGCGGTGTGTCCACTCACAGGATGAGTGGCGCTGCCCAATACTGCCACTATGGCGGTGTGTCCACTCACAGGATGAGTGGCGCTGCCCAATACTGTCACTATGGCGGTGTGTCCACTCACAGGATGAGTGGCGCTGCCCAATACTGTCACTATGGCGGTGTGTCCACTCACAGGATGAGTGGCGCTGCCCAATAAACTCGCCCCTCGGGGCAAAATTAAAAAAAAAAAAAAATTAAATACACCCCAGAGGTGCCACGACGCTCCCTAGAAGTGCCACGACGCTCCCAGAGGTGCCACGACGCTCCCCAGAGGTGCCACGACGCTCCCCAGAGGTGCCACGACGCTCCCGGAGGTGCCACGACGCTCCCCAAAGGTGCCACGACGCTCCCCAGAGGTGCCACGACGCTCCCTAGAGGTGCCACGACGCTCCCCAGAGGTGCCACGACGCACCCGAGGTGCCACGACGCTACCCAGAGGTGCCACGATACACCCCAAAGGTGCCACGACGCTCCCCAGAGGTGCCACGACGCTCCCCAGAGGTGCCACGACGCTCCCCAGAGGTGCCACGACGCTCCCTAGAGGAGCCACGATACACCCAGAGGTGCCACGACGCTCCCTAGAGGAGCCACGATACACCCAGAGGTGCCACGACGCTCCCTAGAGGAGCCACGATAATAATTGTTCCTATACCGAAGTCTAATGACCCTGGTAATTACAGACCTGTCAGTCTCGTGTCATGCACTTGCAAGATGCTTGAAAGGATCATCCTAAACCGACTGTTGCACAAAATAGGCAGGTTAGGGGAGAGGGTCAATGGCTTTGTTAAAGGACGGAGCACAGCAAACTGTATAGTTAATTACTTCGCTAATGACACGGCTAGGTACTCTGTATTTGTTGACATCAAAGGAGCCTTCGACAAAGCACAGGGGATTGCGATCCTGGACGAGCTTGCATGCATGGGTGTCAAGGGGAGACTCATGAAATGGGTTGAAGACTACCTCACAGGGAGGAAAGCCAAGGTCTGCTTCAATGGAGCAGTCTCCAGAACAATGAATATGGAACTCGGGACCCCCAAGGCGGAGTCTTAAGCCCTACCTATTCAATGTACTTATGAACGCCATTGCAAATATTGATTTTCCGGAAGGAACACACAAATGGCATATGCAGATGGTGTCCTAATACAAGCTCCCACCTTGGGAAAAATTGAACAATCCATTGAACTCCTTGGAAGGAAATGTGTTGAACTCGGTTTCACTCTCTCCACAAACAAGACAAAAGCATACTCATCACAAGAGAGGAGAAAATGAAGAACTACAAATAATGGTGTAACACTTGAATGGGTTGACCACTATCGGTACCTTGGCGTCACTGTCGGCTCTACAAGGGAAGAAAGAGGAGCAACACTCATAGGAACATGCAAAAGTCGACTCAGGGCACTGAAAGCTATGACCTGGAATGAACATAGAGCCTCTATTACCGTGCTAAAAATGATGTACACAGCCTATGTGCGCTCCGTCATAGACTATGCCGCACCAGTTCTGTGCACCTACTCCCAAAGCGATATGAAAAGGCTTGAAAGCATTCAAAATGAAGCCATGACAATCATTCTTGGAGTCCCAGAACTGCCAAAACGTCTAATCTACGAGAGGAGTTGTCCCTTCCCAGTGTTAAAAGCAGAATTCAGGAGCTGAATGCTAAGCTTGCAATTAGGATAGCCAGAGATCCCCATTACAATGATATTGCTAAGAAAAAACTGAGCTCTGTGCTACTTTCAGGGGAAACAGGAGAAGCAAAAAATGGCATAACAGATCAGTCTGCTACCTGGAAGAACTTCACCTGCTTGAGCAAGCCCGTGAGCTCCTGCCTGTAGAGAGGTTACCTCCCTGGGAGGATGACTCATGCAAGATCATCATCAATGAAATGGCAATGAAAAAATCCAACATGTTACCCAAGAAATGAGGCACAAGTATCTCGAGGAAATTTATAAAGAAGCCGGAGATGAACTAGATCAAATCTACACTGACGGGTCATCTAATCCTGTCAATGGCAGGGCTGGTGCAGCATACACGGTAATCAAGGATAATGCTTTCCAACGCAGAAATGAAGAAAAAGCACGTATTGAGAACTATGCCTCTTCAACGCAAGCAGAGCTAACTGCCATTGTTATGGCGTTAAGGTTTCTTGAACGGAACACTAATGGTGCAGTGATTTGCACTGATTCAAAAGCAGCACTGCAAAGCCTAAGTAAAAATTGGGCAGAAAATCTTGCAATAGTCGCTGAAATTAAGAGAGCTGTGAGAGTACTTACCAATCAGGGAAGAGTCATCAAGTTTCTGTGGATCCCCTCCCATGTTGGGATATGTGGGAATGAACGAGCAGATGTGCTGGCTGCTGAAGGCGCTGAAGGAGACCATATTGAATACTTCATACCCAAGACTCTACTACAAATTAGAGGTATTGTCAGGCAACATCACCGTGACAAGGTAACTGAGGAAAGGAGGATAGAAGCACAAACCAGTGAATCTGTACGATGGTACAACATGGTTGCAGCTGGCAATCCCAATCATTATGGCCGAAGAGGAGGAGGACGAGGGAGAGAATCAGTAATAGCGAGAATCCGTCTTGGATACAAATATCCATGGAGATATGGAATGGAAACAACAGTTGATCAGCGAAGTTGCAGAATCTGTGGTGAGAGTGATGGACACCGCCTTGACCACTATCTACGTGAATGTGAACACCTGAGAGACATCAGAATATGTGTAGAATAATAAACCCCACATTGTTTGAGTTAGGAAAACACTTTGTCAAATATTGATACTGTTCTTAAAAGATTTCCCCATTTTGCACCCGCAAGATAACGTAAGCTTTTAAGGTTGATAGATGTTAATCTTCTTGTTTGAGGAGCTGTTCACTTGAGACAGTTAAGCAAGTCCCAGCTGTGTCTGGGTACAAGTGACAGGATGAACAACCAGCGGGTTTTCTTCCTATTGGGGAGTGTTGTACATGCTGCTATGGCGGTGTGTCCACTCACAGGATGAGTGGCGCTGCCCAATACTGTCACTCTGGCGGTGTGTCCACTCACAGGATGAGTGACGCTGCCCAATACTGTCACTATGGCGGTGTGTCCACTCACAGGATGAGTGACGCTGCCCAATACTGTCACTATGGCGGTGTGTCCACTCACAGGATGAGTGGCGCTGCCCAATACTGTCACTATGGCGGTGTCCACTCACAAGTGAGTGGCGCTGCCCAATACTGTCACTATGGCGGTGTGTCCACTCACAGGATGAGTGGCGCTGCCCAATACTGTCACTATGGCGGTGTGTCCACTCACAGGATGAGTGGCGCTGCCCAATACTGTCACTATGGCGGTGTGTCCACTCACAGGATGAGTGGCGCTGCCAAACTGTCACTATGGCGGTGTGTCCACTCACAGGATGAGTGGCGCTGCCCAATACTGTCACTATGGCGGTGTGTCCACTCACAGGATGAGTGGCGCTGCCCAATACGTCACTATGGCGGTGTCCACTCACACGATGAGTGGCGCTGCCCAATACTGTCACTATGGCGGTGTGTCCATCACG
>WNGS01066617.1:0-11331 GCA_020271785.1 Procambarus virginalis | reverse complement strand
ATGATCTCATAATCATGTCGCAAGATGTTCAGAATATTTGTACATTGAAAATGAAAAAAAAAAGAAAAAAAAAATCATTATCTAATCTTAAAATTCATTTGTGGTTGTTAGGTCAGAATTTTGTTCATTAATGTAATAATTGTTTCATTTTGTATTGTTTCAAGCACATGCCATTGACACATGTTAATAATTTTGTTAGGCAATACCTTGAGTTGTATTGTTCATTCTGACAAGTAGACATACACATGTTCTTCATACTAAGGTTGAATCAAAGCATTGTTACCACGATTCAGCTATTATGTTCAAAAATTTTTTTTTGGTGCATATGCAAGATGCTAGTATTACGCACCACTGATCTATTTTCAATGTTTATTATGCAATTTTCACATGTAAGCCATTATTGAATGCCACCGAGGTCCTTTCAGTATCATTGTAACTTTATAGCTAGCCAGAGCTTGTCGACAAGGGACGTCGACTTGGTAGCGTGTCCGAGCGGTGTTATATTCAAATTCCGCGCAGTTGGAACATAACCAATCACAGCCGAGTAGGCCTCTGACGTCATGCCAGATTCTCAGCACCAGCCATGCTTGCGGTAGTCAGTTAGCTCCCAGATCGACAGTAGTAGGAACCTCGGCTGGCCAGATATATATCTTGTTGCCTAACCATAAATCAACGAACCAACATCTGAGTCTACATTCAACCCCCACACAAGGCAAAGAATATATGGAAAGTAATAGTTAATTGCCAGAATTCAATTATTGCAAAAATAGGTCAGCTCGTCGTTATCTTGAGGTTATCTTGAGATGATTTCGGGGCTTTAGTGTCCCCCGCGGCCCGGTCCTCGACCAGGCCTCCACCTCCAGGAAGCAGCCCGTGACAGTTGACTACACCCAGGTACCTATTTTACTGCTAGGGTAACAGGGGCATAGAGTGAAAAAACTCTGCCCATTGTTTCGCCGGCGCCTGGGATCGAACCCAAGACCACAGGATCACGAGTCCAGCACGCTGTCCACTCGGCCGACCGGCTCCCTGCTCGTTGAGGAACATTGGTAATGGATTCCGATCAGTGTTTATGAATGCCTTGAGAGCTCTTTCTGTGAAGGCAAATGGCCGTCTCAATGACTGTGAATGTTCTCCTGAGAGCAACTGTGAACTCCCTCCTACTGGGTCATGTTGGACAAATTGACAAAGCTCTTGACGACTGTTAAGGGGAGAGGCCAAATGTCCTGAAGGGGGTGACAAGATGTTCTCTCAATTACGTAGATTGAGTCATGCAGTCACGTAGTTTCATTATGTGATTGGTGCGGAACTACCTGGTTGGCTCACAGTGTTGACGACCCACGTCGCTGCTACAAACTCAAATCACTTGTTTTAGAACAAGAGGAGAGACCATGTGCTCCCAGCGTGCTTGTGTTGCCACAGTCTTAGCTACTCCTATGTGCTCCCAGGATACCACACCGAAACTACGACGTTGGTACAACGTTCGAACAAGTTTTAACACCTCCTAACCAGTTATAACAACCAATATAGCAAGTTGTAGCAACGTTCTAATACGTCATAAACACGTTAAGCCAAGATGTATCAACTTTATTACACGTTGTAACAAGCGGAAAACAGAGACAGTTACGGTTTGTGTTTCCAGGAGCTGACGTTATCACTCTTACCTACTAAACAACCATCCTTCAATGTCTAAAAATGTTTTTACTTTCAGTAATCCAGAAGTGTCATTAATGTTTAAAGTTAAATGAGACTCTAAGTTGACTACACATCAATATATAAATTGGCAAAAGTCACAAAAGGCCACAAAGTTAATACAACATTACACAACTGTTGGTACTGTGGCGCACTGCATTCACGTCTCCCTTCATGGTCAAGTTTCCTGGTTTAATAAACAAATAATTTGCTGCCAATTAAATACAAAGAAAAAATAATAACCTTGGGAAAATGCCCAAACACTTCTGGGCGCTGCTGGTTGGCCGAGGAAGGCTGGGGAAATGTGGGAGTTTCTTCCCAGAATTCTTCAAAAACCTGTAATATTTAGAATAATATTTTTTGAGAAATATTCTGACATTACAAGAAAGTTAAGTAAAATGTATATTTTAGAAGTTTTTAGTATAGTGTTCCTGGAGGAACTCATTCCTTGCCCCTAACTGTCTAATGATCATGCCCCCTGACCAGGGAATGTCTGAGTCATGCCTCCAGACCAGGGAATTTCTGAGTCATGCCCCCTGACCAGGGAATGTCTGAGTTATGCCTCCAGACCAGGGAATGTCTGAGTCATGCCTCCAGACCAGGGAATGTCTGAGTCATGCCTCCAGACCAGGGAATTTCTGAGTCATGCCCCCAGACCAGGGAATGTCTGAGTCATGCCTCCAGACCAGGGAATGTCTGTGTTATGCCTCCAGACCAGGGAATGTCTGAGTCATGCCTCCAGACCAGGGAATGTCTGAGTCATGCCTCCAGACCAGGGAATTTCTGAGTCATGCCCCCAGACCAGGGAATGTCTGAGTCATGCCTCCAGACCAGGGAATGTCTGTGATATGCCTCCAGACCAGGGAATGTCTGTGTTATGCCTCCAGACCAGGGAATGTCTGTGTTATGCCTCCAGACCAGGGAATGTCTGTGTTATGCCTCCAGACCAGGGAATGTCTGAGTCATGCCTCCAGACCAGGGAATGTCTGTGTTATGCCTCCAGACCAGGGAATGTCTGAGTCATGCCTCCATACCAGGGAATGTCTGAGTCATGCCTCCAGACCAGGGAATGTCTGAGTCATGCCCCCAGGCCAGGGAATGTCTGAGTCATGCCCCCAGACCAGGGAATGTCTGTGTTATGCCTCCAGACCAGGGAATGTCTGTGTTATGCCTCCAGACCTGGGAATGTCTGAGTCATGCCCCCAGACCAGGGAATGTCTGTGTTATGCCTCCAGACCAGGGAATGTCTGTGTTATGCCTCCAGACCAGGGAATGTCTGAGTCATGCCTCCAGACCAGGGAATGTCTGAGTCATGCCCCCAGACCAGGGAATGTCTGTGTTATGCCTCCAGACCAGGGAATGTCTGTGTTATGCCTCCAGACCAGGGAATGTCTGAGTCATGCCCCCAGACCAGGGAATGTCTGTGTTATGCCCCCAGACCAAGGAATGTCTGTGTTATGCCTCCAGACCAGGGAATGTCTGAGTCATGCCCCCAGACCAGGGAATGTCTGAGTCATGCCTCCAGACCAGGGAATGTCTGAGTCATGCCTCCAGACCAGGGAATGTCTGTGTCATGCCCCCAGACCAGGGAATGTCTGAGTCATGCCTCCAGACCAGGGAATATCTGAGTCATGCCTCCAGACCAGGGAATGTCTGAGTCATGCCTCCAGACCAGGGAATGTCTGAGTCATGCCTCCAGACCAGGGAATGTCTGAGTCATGCCTCCAGACCAGGGAATGTCTGAGTCATGCCTCCAGACCAGGGAATGTCTGAGTCATGCCTCCAGACCAGGGAATGTCTGAGTCATGCCTCCAGACCAGGGAATGTCTGAGTCATGCCTCCAGACCAGGGAATGTCTGAGTCATGCCTCCAGACCAGGGAACGTCTGTGTTAGCCAGTGTCATGTATGACACGTGCCCCCCCCCCCTCACATGGCACCTCCATATGCCAGCTTCTAACAGCTGAAATAATTCATGTATACTAATAAATTCAAGTTTTTAACGAATTTTAGAATTCTATGATAAAATATCGAGGATAAGGCAGGACAGAGAAGGCTGGGCAGACTGCATATTTCTGGACTGCCAAAAAGCCTTTGATTCAGTACCGCACATGAGACTGCTGTTCAAACTAGAGAGGCAGGCGGGAGTGAGCGGAAAGGCCCTAGCATGGGCAAGGAACTACCTAACAGGAAGGAGCCAGAGGGTAATGGTAAGGGGCGAGAAGTCGGACTGGCGAACAGTAACGAGTGGAGTACCTCAAGGATGGATGCTGGGACCAATTACATTTCTAACATACGTTAACTTTAACGACATGTTTACAGGCGTGGAGTCCTGCATGTCGATGTTCACAGATGCCGCAAAGTTGATAAGAAGAGTTGTGACAGATGAGGATTGTTTGAGCCCCTCATTAGGATTTGAACAGATTGCAGAGATGGTCAGAAAAATGGCTACTGGAGTTGAACATGAGCAAATGTAAAGTTATGGAAATGGGACTAGGCTATAGGAGACCAAAGGGACAATACACAATGAAGGGGAACTGCCTACCTGTGACGACGCGCGAAAGAGATCTGGGTGTGGACGTAACACCTAATCTATCTCTTGAAGCTCATATAAAAAGGATAACGACAGCAGCGTACTCTACACTAGCAAAAGTTAGAACATCATTCAGAAACCTAAGTAAGGAGGCATTTAGGGGGCTTTACACTGCCTACATGAGGCCAGTCTTAGAGTATAGGCATACTCCTATATGGCTTAGGGAAGCTATATGGCTTAGGGAAGCCGCAGAACTTATGGGGAGGATAAATACAATGGAATAAATACAAGCCGGCCGAGCGGACAGCACGCTGGACTTGTGATCCTGTGGTCCTGGGTTCGATCCCAGGCACCGGCGAGAAACATTGGGCAGAGTTTCTTTCACCCTATGCCCCTGTTACCTAGCAGTAAAATAGGTACCTGGGTGTTAGTCAGCTGTCACAGGCTGCTTCCTGGGGGTGGAGGCCTGGTCGAGGACCGGGCCGCGGGGACACTAAAATGCCCCGAAATCATCTCAAGATAACCTCAAGAAGATGCCGCCCTATCATGGAGTCCCCATCTGAAGAAACACGTAAGGAAACTGAAAATGGTTCAGAAGTTTGCAACTAGACTCGCCCCAGCATTACGAGGGATGGGGGTATGAAGAGTTCCTGAAGGAACTTAACCTTATGACACTAGAAAATGAAGGGAGAGCGGGACATGATAAAACATATCAAATACTCAGAGAGATTGACACAGTGGACATAGACGAAATGTACATACGGAATAGTAACAGAACGAGGGGACATGGGTGGAAGCTGGAAACTCATGAGTCACAGAGATGTTAGGAAGTTTTCTTTTAGCGTGAGAGTAGTGGGAAAATAGGCTGCACTTAAGAAGCAAATTCTATTCATAATTTTAAAACTAGATATGATAGGGAAATGGGACCGGAGACATTGCTTTAAACAACCGATGACTCGAAGGGCGTGGTCCAAGAGTCAATGCTCGATCCTCAAGACACAAATATGTGAATACACACACACACACACACACACACACACACACACACACACACACACACACACACACACACACACACACACACATACACACACACACACACACACACACACACACACACACACACACACACACACACACACCCACACACACACACCACACACACACACACACACACACACACACACACACACACACACACATACACACACACTCACACACACACACACACACACACACACACACACACACAGTCGTGTGTGGTCAGTCGTGGAGGATGGTCGTGGGTTGGGAGCTCCTGGGTCACTAGTGAAGTGGGAGGGATAATCAGGCTACTTCGAAGTGAAAACGCGTATAAGAGTGAATGAAAAACTTGGAATTTGACTCAAACCATGAGAAAGTAAAGAAAGAAAGTAGACATAGCATAATTGAAAATAGGTGTTGAACACATTGTGGCAGTGTAGTGGAGCAGACCTCAGCTGACTGTGACCTCACACCTCACAACCTCACCGTGACCTCACCCCGGCAGCGACCCTTACTACACCGCGTGGGGACTCACTCGCCTATATTGTGTATAGTAGATCGGTAAGGTAATTGGGACGCCAGTGGGTAAGGTTGTTTATAGCAATGACTAGATCAGGAAGGGTGTCTAGGTCCAGCAGCATTATCATTGAAGAAGAGGACAGGCTTGTGGAAATTCTGATAGGGAAATTTATAGAGAAGAGAGATGTTTGGATAGATGATCTAATCCAAGGGATTAAAAGTGAGATCTTTAATAAAATACAGGACGAGGTTCAGAGACAAAAACAAGAGCTCCACTACACTCGAAGTTTCACTCTACCACTGGAGTTCTGCTCCACCACTGGAGTTCTGCTCCACCACTGGAGTTCTGCTCCACCACTGGAGTTCTGCTCCACCACTGGAGTTCTGCTCCACCACTGGAGTTCTGCTCCACCACTGGAGTTCTGCTCCACCACTGGAGTTCTGCTCCACCACTGGAGTTCTGCTCCACCACTGGAGTTCTGCTCCACCACTGGAGTTCTGCTCCACCACTGGAGTTCTGCTCCACCACTGGAGTTCTGCTCCACCACTGGAGTTCTGCTCCACCACTGGAGTTCTGCTCCACCACTGGAGTTCTGCTCCACCACTGGAGTTCTGCTCCACCACTGGAGTTCTGCTCCACCACTGGAGTTCTGCTCCACCACTGGAGTTCTGCTCCACCACTGGAGTTCTGCTCCACCACTGGAGTTCTGCTCCACCACTGGAGTTCTGCTCCACCACTGGAGTTCTGCTCCACCACTGGAGTTCTGCTCCACCACTGGAGTTCTGCTCCACCACTGGAGTTCTGCTCCTCCACTGGAGTTCTGCTCCACCACTGGAGTTCTGCTCCACCACTGGAGTTCTGCTCCACCACTGGAGTTCTGCTCCACCACTGGAGTTCTGCTCCACCACTGGAGTTCTGCTCCACCACTGGAGTTCTGCTCCACCACTGGAGTTCTGCTCCACCACTGGAGTTCTGCTCCACCACTGTAGTTCAGCTCCACCACTGAAGTTCAACTCCACACTTGAAGATCAACCATATAATCTTCACCAGACACGAAGCTCCTCCACGAACTTCTCCCCCACACAAACCACTTGCCCACTGGAGCTCCAAAATAGCTCAACTCTTGGTCGTCTACGAAAATCCTCTTAGACTGTCTATAAACGCTTCTCACAGTCCCGACTGGAGTACACGAAGTCGCTGACAGGTTTCACACCGAAACACTTGTTCAATTCCCCCACTCAACGGGTCCACACAAGACACGACCACCCTGTAGGCGTCAGGCCACCCCTAATATCGTTCAGGATCATGTAGGACCGTCGTATGTCGTCGTGGGCAGGTTCCTCACACGTCGTACACGGAGCCTTCACTCAAACACTAAACCGAGAACTATATTCTTCTTTCTTCCCAGGAGGCACATCAGTACGTCTGGCCCTGACGACTCTAGGAACTCAAGTGACGCGTTACGACCTCCGCCAATGTCACGTCACGTAACAAAATGTCGACATCTTATTTCAACTAACTTCTATTAGATGCTTGTCCTCTGTTTGTCTCTATTTACTCATAATTTACTGACGTTTGCTTAACTTCCTTCCTCTGACTCCTACCTCTAGTCAGGTGGGTAGAATAACTCTCACAAGGTGGATCCACCTCACTAGACTAGCTGGGGTTCATGAACAAGTCCACAAGGGCCGTGACGAGGATTCGAACCTGCGTCAGAGATTATACCAGACGCTGCCTTAAATTCTGGGGGTTCATAACAGTATACCCACAGTTACAGTGTAGGGGCCACTCCCTGGGTGTAACGTACACAGTGTGATTCACAGTAATGTATTCACATAATTTATACACATTGCTAAAAATAATATACACGATAAAGATTTGTTGCACAGTTCTGTTCATCTATATTATATGTTCAGAAATGAGCTTCAGTGGTTCAGAAAGTTGTGGGAACCGACCTGTGAGGTTTATATTTAATTTATATGAATTTATATAGAATTTATATTTACGTTAATTTATATATTTCGATAGCCATTTGTATAATGTTAAGTGGACTGTATTTCTGCAATAATCTCACAAATCGATTCTTATACATTAGGGGGGGTTTATATTAAATTTATATATATGCAGCCAATCAAACTACAGTATTAACTACACATATTGGTATACATTGTGGAGGTTCCTTATCTTATTACACAGCAGGCTTAGTTCACCAGGAATAACTAGGATGTAGACACCAAATTATCCTATTTTGAGGCAGCTTCCATCACCCATAGTAACTGATACACCAAGTCTTGCTTCCTCTTCTTGTACCTGTCAAAGGTGCTAGCTGTAAAGCCAGAATCCTAATATATGACAGCTGTATCAGAGAAAACACTGTATAATGATTCAAATAAAGACCAAGGCTTAATTACCTTTAGTATGAGGCAAGTTCGCATTCTAACGGTTCACTCTTTATTATATCTGCCTAACATTAATGGCCAAAAATGATTAGATAAACGGGTTTCGGTAGAACACTTAGCTTGTTTATTGTTGACTGCGTGTTGATGATGGAAGACCTTTGGTTTCCATAACACTTCGTCCAAGAGGTATGATAGGAGCCGAATTTGCTCCCTGCGCCGCTGTGGTCTTAATAACAATGGCTGACCTCTTCCTCCTCACTGACGCCTGGCTTACTTTGTCCAGATATCAGTAACTTGATAGAAGGGTCACATTTACTTTATTTTGATACTGATAATTAAGTTAATTAAAATGAGATGTTTTTATGATGGTAAAAGTCCAAAGACTAATGTATTTAAGAATCATTCCCAACAATAGTTGGCGAATTTATAATAGTATGTGGCAATGATATCCCGTTTTCTATGGACGGAAAATTCCACTATAAGTTACATTTTCTATGGGTTAACTTGTGTATACAACGCAGCAATATTATCTGCAATTGCATGTAATATTATTAAATGGTGTCAGGTTTTCCGACAAAAGTGTTTAGCTGTATAAAGACAGTGTATGATCAACTGTGAGATGAGTTGTTCTTGCGTCACGTGACACAAGCCTGACGCAAAAGAGCCCTTGTGGTCTTGAAGGGAGAGTCAATCTTGCGTCACGTGACGCAAACCTTCACCACATTACTTTATAAAGCATTCCGGTTGTTAACTACTTTGACGCTGAACAATTCTTTGTGGTTCATCTGGGTACTGTGAACCTTGTACGTGTCCTACATCTGCTAAATAAACTGTTCATATCTGCCTATTCCCATGAGGAACTTCTATGTTGTAATCATTTCTCCCCACTTTCTTGTGTCTTCCAATGGCGTAGAGTTCAACACCTGTGGTCTTTCCTCGTATCTCATGCCTTTTAGCACTGGGACTAGTCTGGTCGTATACCTGTGATCTTTATCCAACATCGTTTTGTGTCTAATGATATATGGACTCCAGGCTGGGGCCGCATATACCAGAATTGGTCTGATATAAACGATATATACGATGCTGGCGGACTCCTTGCTAAGATTCCTTAAAGCAGTTCATATATTAACAAACATCAATATGTATAATGTGGGCTTCTAATGATAGGTTTAAGGCTTTATTCCATTGTTATCTTGAGGTTATCTTGAGATGATTTCTGTTTTTTTTTTTTTAGTGTCCCCACGGCCCGGTCTTCGACCAGGCCTTCACCCCCCAGGAAGCAGCCCGTGACAGCTGATTAATACCCAGGTACCTATTTTACTGCTAGGTAACAGGGGCATAGGGTGAAAGAAACTCTGGCCATTGTTTCTTGCCGGTGCCTGGGATCGAACCCAGGACCACAGGATCACAAGTCCAGTGTGCTGTCCGCTCGGCCGGCTTGTATTTATTCCATTGTATTTATCCTGCCCGTAAATTCTGCGTCGTTAACAAACATTGTGAAGTAGGACTCTATCCCTTCTGATTGGTCTGTCACAAAGATCAGGAATAGGATGGGTTCAGGAAGTAACCCTTGTGGAACACCAGTGCTTCCTGCCACCGTGACGTCTCTCCTCTTACTCTCACACTTTGTTTCCCGCTCTACAGGTACTCTTTTATCCACTAGAAAAACCTCTCTTTCACGACGGCTGTTTCACTTGGGCTGGACGGTAGAGCGACGGTCTCGCTTCATGCAGGTCGGCGTTCAATCCCCGACCGTCCATGTGGTTGGGCACCATTCCTTCCCCCCGTCCCATCCCAAAACTTTATCCTGACCCTTTCCCAGTGCTATATATAGTCATAATAATTTGGCGCGTTCTCCTTGATAATATCTTTCCCATATCCTTCCTCCCTGTTTCTCCATTTTGTTCACCGGTCTCCTGTGGTGGACTGTGTCGAAGGCTTTCTGACAGTCAAGGAATATACGCAACTCCCATCCTTCCCTGTCTTGTCTGACCTCAGTTGACCATTCATAGAACTGTGTTAAGTTTGGTGAGGCAGGATGTTCCATCCCTGAAGCCATGATGGTGCTGTGTTATAAGTCCTCTTCTCTCCAGATGTTCTGCCTGCCTGTCCCTTCTGCTCTGTTCCATAACCTTGCATGGTATGTCATTAAGGGACAATGGCCTGTCCCTTAAGGGCCATTGTCTCTTAACAGACAATTGTTTAATGTCTCCTGTCTGTATCCCTTGTTTGGTATATTGGCAAAACGTTGTCTCTTCCAACTGTCTGGCAGTTCTCATATTTCCAGTCACCTGGAACCTGTTGCCTGACCTGACCTGTGACCTATACCTGTTATATATTATAGTAAGAGACCAGCACAAATCATCTGCGCCTTTTACATGTATCCAAGGTGAGATATTTTCCGGTCCTGCAGCCTTATTCAGGTCTAGCTCCATCTGGTGATTTTTTTACATCATTTTTAGTTATCTCAAAGTCGTCGAGTGTTGCTTAGTTGGACTGTATCCCACATAGCTGAGGAACATCTCCTTGCTCTATTGTGATGACCTTCTGGAACCTCCAGTGGAGCACTTCACACACTTCTCTATCATTCTTAGTAAATGAGTCCTGTCCTATCCTCAGTTACATCACTTATTCCTTAACTGTTGTTTTCCTTGTGGTGTGGCTCCCAAGCAACAGGGCGGCGTCTTGGCTTTGACAGCAATATGATTTTCAAATTGGTTTTGTACTTCCCTCTCCTTCTGAGGCACTAATTCCTGTCTCTCTGGTGCTCCTCTCTTCTCTCTGATATTATTTTGTTTCTGCAGTTTCCGTGTCTGTGCTTATGCGCCATGTTTCCCTACGTCCGTGCGTAAACCATGGACTTGCCTGTGCATCATTGGCTTCCCTGGAGAATGACAAATCTGCCAGCTGAAGCCTTTATTATTCACAAAATCCAAATTTCCCTCTGGCAACATTTCCCTGAGATCTGTCTACCATTGTATCTTTGAGAGGTGGTCTCTCATTTCCTCGTACTTTCCACTTCGATATGCCAATCATTTACCTCCTGGTCTATAACATAAGTAGTTCATATACTGTCACAAGGTACTCAAATGCCAGTACACAGTCATCGTTCAATCCTTAAATATATATATATATATATATACATATATATATATATATATATATA
>WNGS01066590.1:0-22184 GCA_020271785.1 Procambarus virginalis | reverse complement strand
TGCAGGTCCTGCCTCACAGGGTTACAGAATTCTATCTACGACCAGGCAACAAAAATAAGGCGAGAAAGAGAAGGGTGGGCAGACTGCATATTTTTGGATTGTCAGAAAGCCTTTGATACAGTGCCACACAAGAGGCTAGTAAAAAGCTGGAGATGCAGGCTGGAGTGAAAGGGAAGGTACTCCGGTGGATACAGGAGTACCTAAGCAACAGGAGACAACGAGTCTCTGTGAGGGGTGAGGTCTCAGATTGGCGAGACGTTACGAGTGGAGTCCCGCAGGGGTCAGTCCTTGGACCTATACTGTTTCTGATATATGTAAATGATCTCCCAGAGGGTATAGAATCGTTTCTCTCAATGTTTGCCGATGATGCAAAAATTATGAGGAGGATTGAAACTGAGGACGATAGTAGGAGGCTACAAGATGACCTAGACAGACTGAGTGAATGGTCCAACAAATGGCTGTTGAAGTTCAACCCGAGTAAATGCAAAGTAATGAAACTAGGCAGTGGAAACAGGAGGCCAGACACAGGATACAGAATAGGAGATGAAGTACTTAATGAAACGGACAGAGAGAAAGATCTAGGAGTTGATATCACACCAAACCTGTCTCCTGAAGCCCACATAAAAAATAACGTCTGCGGCATATGCGAGGCTGGCTAACATCAGAACAGCGTTCAGGAACCTGTGTAAGGAATCATTCAGAATCTTGTACACCACATATGTAAGACCAATCCTGGAGTATGCGGCCCCAGCATGGAGCCCGTACCTTGTCAAGCACAAGACGAAGCTGGAAAAAGTCCAAAGGTATGCCACTAGACTAGTCCCAGAACTAAGAGGCATGAGTTACGAGGAAAGGCTGCGGGAAATGCACCTTACGACACTGGAAGACAGAAGAGTAAGGGGAGACATGATCACAACCTACAAAATCCTCAGAGGAATCGACCGGGTAAACAAGGATAAACTATTCAACACTGGTGGGACGCGAACAAGGGGACACAGGTGGAAACTGAGTACCCACATGAGCCACAGAGACGTTAGAAGAACTTTTTCAGTGTCAGAGTAGTTAACGGATGGAATGCATTAGGCAGTGATGTGGTGGAGGCTGACTCCATACACAGTTTCAAATGTAGATATGATAGAGCCCAGTAGGCTCAGGAATCTGTACACCAGTTGATTGACAGTTGAGAGGCGGGACCAAAGAGCCAAAGCTCAACCCCCGCAAGCACAAATAGGTGAGTACAAATAGGTGAGTACACACACACACACACACACACACCACACACACACACACACACACACACACACACACACACGTTGTTTGACCATCGCGTTGGATGGACGTGGGTTTGGGAGCTCCTGGTTTACTAATGGAGTGGGAGGGGTAATCAGGCAACTTCGAAGTGAAAAAGTGTGTACAAGTGAAAGAAAAAACCGTTGGGTTTTGACCAAAGCCATAAGGTAGTGAAGAAAAACAGTATAAGTAGCGTATTTGAAAATAGTGAAATACTGTGGCAGTGTACAGCGTGGAGCGGGCCTCATCGACCTCTGACCGTGACCTCACCCTCTGACCGTGACCTCATCCCCGGCAGCAACCCATCACCACGTGGGAGACTTGTGGAGATTCACTCACCTATTGTGTTAGCAGGACGGTAAGATACTTGGAGCCTCCCTGTGGGTAAGGTTGGATTATAGCAATGACTAGGTCAGGAAGGGCGTCTAGGTCCAGCAGTATTATGATTGAAGAAGAAGATAGGTTTGTGGAGAAGATGATTGGGAAATTTGTAGAGAAGAGGGATGTCTGGGTAGGTGATCTAATCCAGGGGATCAAAAGTGAAATCTTTAACAAGATACAGGACGAGGTTCAAAGACTCAAACAAGAGTTTAGGGATTATATTCAAGAGGAAATCAGAAAGAGCAGGGTAGAATGGCAAGGAGAAATAACTAGGCTTGCTAATGAATTTGGCAGGCATGGGGGAGGCTTGGCAGGGGAAGGGGTAGTAGGAGTAGGTGGAGTAGCGGGAGTGGGAGGGGTGGGGGTCAGCCAGGGAGGGGGCTACCAGCATGACCCTGACCTGAGAAAGAGGACAATCATAATTCATGGATTGCTTGAAGTCAGGGCACCATCCAGGCAGGAAAGGATGGAGATTGAGGATTTGGAGCTACAGGGGATTTTGAGGGACATGAGAGCCCATATGGCAGGGAATGAAGTGGAAGTCCACCGCCGCATTGGACCATACAACTGTAACAGAAAACGTCCTGTCCTGGTGCAGTTCACCAACGAAGAGGCAGTTGATTACATACTGAATCACAAACACTTGCTCAGAGGTAGCGAAAGTTACTTCAACGTATATATTGACAAATTCATGACGAAGGAGGAGCAGGTAGCCCACAGAGCAAGCAAACTTCCACGATACAACTCTTCCCATTTGAGCATAGGTACACGCCCCACTGCTAATCCACCCCAGGATAACCAGCTTCTCACAACTGCTTCTCAGGTTACTCCCTCCCCAAATCAGACCTCCTTGCCCCGGCTTATCTCCCCAACACCTCCCTTGACCCCTCTGACCCCACTGCAGTCAATTTCATCCCACATTCAAAGGACCCCCTCATCACCTCAACCCCCAAAACCCGCCCAGCCCTCATTCCCTCAACCCCCAAAACCCACCCAGCCCTCATCCCCTCAACCCCAAAAACCCACCCAGCCCTCATCCCCTCAACCCCAAAACCTACCCAGCCCTCACCCCTCCTCATCCCCTCTCCTTCCATGTGACCCCCCACCCTTGCGAGGGGGGTGGGAGGTTCCCCCCACCCTCTCTATCCTTCCCCCTCCCGACCTCTCAACCTCTATCTGACTCCCAACCTTACGCTATCTGCAACCCCTCTATGCCTATCAGACCCTCCCTAATCTTCAGACCCAGTATGCCCTTCCTACTCCAGACCTACCTACCCAGGCCCTACCCCAAACCCTCCTACCTACCTTCCTAGAAGCCCAGCCCCCATTAACCCCCCAAGCACCCCTCCCGACCTCTTTCACCCCCCATACACCCCCCGGACCCCCCAGACCCCCCGGATCCCCCCGGACACCCCCCGGATCCTCCCCACCCCCAGTCATCCCCCAGACACCCCCCAGATCCCCCAGGTCCCCCCTGCCCCCAGTCACCCCCCAGACACCCCCCAGATCCCCCCAGACCCCCAGAGGAAGGGAGAACTCTGGTACAGGAGTTTCCATGAAGAATCTCAAGGTTTGGTACACCAATGCTGATGGGGTATCTAATAAAGCAGAAGAGATAAAAGAAAGAGTGAGTGAGGCAAATCCTGACATAGTTGCAATTGTGGAAACTAAAATTAATGACATGATCTCAGATGCAATCTTTCCTGAAGGGTACCAGGTGATAAGAAAAGAGAGGACACAGAGACAGGGAGGGGGAGTGGCACTCCTAATAAAGCGGAAATGGAAGTTTGAAGACCTGGGAAATCGGGTTACCAATGAGTGCACAAGCTTTATACATGGAACTTTGACAGTAGATGGGAGGAAGATTGTGATCTTGGTAATCTACAATCCCCCACCAAACAGTAGAAGACCCAGACAGGAGTATGATGACAACAACAAGGCATGCATAGATGAACTGCAGAAGGCAGCAACACTAGCCCACAGAATGAGAGCGAAGCTGCTGATCATGGGGGACCTAAATCATGGAGAGATAAATTGGGAATCAAGGAATCCCCATGGAGGGGACGAAACGTGGGGAGCAAAATTAGTAGATGTTATAGACAGGAATTTCCTAACACAGCATGTGAAGGAAGACACAAGGGAAAGAGGAGGAGATGCACCGAGCCTATTAGACCTGATTTTCACCCAGAACGTAGAAGATATCGAGAATTTGGAGCATGAAATACCTCTAGGGGCCAGTGACCATTGTGTCCTAGTCTTTGACTACATGATGGAATTCAAACTTGTGACCATGGGACAAGAGATCTGGGAAAGGAGAGTTGACTACAGGAAAGGGACTATAGGAGGATAAGGGACTATCTGGGAGAAGTGCAGTGGGAGGAAGAAATTAGAGGAAAAACAGTCCAAGATATGATGGACCTAGTCATACAGAAATGCCAAGAGGCCGAAGAGAGATTTATACCAACAGTAAAGGGAAAAAATAAGAAGGAATATAATAACCCATGGTTTAATAGACAGTGTCAGGAAGCAAAAATGGCCAGCAGGCGGGAGTGGAGGAAATACAGAAGACAAAGGACAGAGGACAACAGGATCAGATGCAACAGAGCTAGGAACGATTACATTAACATCAGACGGACATCGGAAAGGGACTATGAGAACGATATTGCAATCAAAGCGAAAAAACAACCTAAGCTACTACACAGTCATATAAGAAGAAAAATGTCGGTGAACGACCAAGTGACAAGACTAAGGAAGGCAGAGGGGACATATACTGAAAGTGACAAGGAAATCTGTGAGGCACTGAATGCCAGTTTCCATGGAGTGTTCACTACCGAGCCCGAGCAGCTCCCATTGTTGGAAGGGGTTACCCTAGATGAAAGACTATCAGATATAGAGGTGACAGTGGAGGAGGTAATGAAACAGTTGACAACTCTAGATGCATCTAAAGCAGTAGGACCAGACAAAGTATCACCGTGGATACTAAGAGAAGCAGCGCAGGCCCTCAGCGTGCCTCTGGCAATGATCTTTAATGAGTCACTTATGTCGGGAGAATTGCCCAGTTGCTGGAAGAAGGCAAATGTCGTGCCGATCTTCAAGAAAGGCGATAGGGAGGAGGCACTTAACTATAGACCTGTATCACTGACAAGCATCCCCTGTAAAATACTGGAAAGAATAATTAGGCTACGACTGGTTGCACACCTGGAGAACATTAGATTTGTGAACAAGCATCAACATGGGTTCTGGACAGGGAAATCGTGCCTAACAAACCTTCTGGAATTCTATGATAAAATAACGAGGATAAGACAGGACAGAGATGGTTGGGCAGACTGCATATTTCTGGACTGCCAAAAAGCCTTTGATACAGTACCGCACATGAGACTGCTATTCAAACTCGAGAGGCAGGCGGGGGTAGGGGGAAAGGTCCTAGCATGGATAAGGAACTACCTAACAGGAAGGAGCCAAAGAGTTACGGTAAGGGGCGAGAAGTCGGACTGGCGAACAGTAACAAGTGGAGTACCACAAGGATCGGTGCTGGGACCAATTCTATTTCTTGTATATGTTAACGACATGTTTACGGGTGTAGAGTCCTACATGTCGATGTTTGCGGATGACGCAAAGTTGATGAGAAGAGTTGTGACAGATGAGGATTGCAGGATCCTCCAAGAGGACCTGAACAGGTTGCAGAGATGGTCAGAGAAATGGCTACTGGAATTCAACACGAGCAAATGTAAAGTTATGGAAATGGGACTAGGAGATAGGAGACCAAAGGGACAGTACACAATGAAGGGGAACAGCCTACCTGTGACGACGCGCGAAAGAGACCTGGGTGTGGACGTAACACCTAATCTATCTCCTGAGGCACATATAAATAGGATAACGACAGCAGCGTACTCTACACTGGCAAAAGTTAGAACATCATTCAGAAACCTAAGTAAGGAGGCATTTAGGGCTCTTTACACTGCCTACGTGAGGCCAGTCTTAGAGTATGCCGCCTCATCATGGAGTCCCCATCTAAAGAAGCACATAATGAAACTGGAAAAGGTTCAGAGGTTTGCAACGAGACTCGTCCCAGAGCTACGAGGGATGGGGTATGAGGAGCGCCTGGGGGAACTATGCCTTACGACACTAGAAAGAAGAAGGGAGAGGGGGGACATGATAGGAACGTATAAAATACTCAGAGGGATTGACAGAGTGGACATAGACGAAATGTTCACACGGAATAGTAACAGAACGAGGGGACATGGATGGAAGTTAGAAACTCAGATGAGTCACAGAGATGTTAGGAAGTTTTCTTTTAGCGTGAGAGTAGTGGGAAAATGGAATGCACTTAAGGAACAGGTTGTGGAAGCCAATACTATTCATAATTTTAAAACCAGGTATGATAGGGAAATGGGATAGGAGTCATTGCTGTAAACAACTGATGCTCGAAAGGCGGGATCCAAGAGTCAATGCTCGATCCTGCAGACACATATAGGTGAGTACATATAGGTGAGTACACACACACACACACACACCCACACACACCCACAAACACATTTCGTGGGAAAAGTAAAAAAACTCCCATAATCCTCCCCACTCTACCTGCCGTAACTGACCTTACCTCACCTCTCAACCCCATCCAAGGCACACGCTCCTCTCTCTCTCTCTCTCTCTCTCTCTCTCTCTCTCTCTCTCTCTCTCTCTCTCTCTCTCTCTCTCTCTCTCTCTCTCTTCTCTCTCTCTCTCTCCTCGCTTGCTCTCTCTCTCTTGCTCTCTCTCTCTTGCTCTCTCTCGCTTGCTCTCTCTCTCTCTCTCCCTTGCTCTCTCTCTCTCTCTTGTTCGCTCTCTCTGGGTCTCTCCTGTTCTCTCTTTTGCTCTCTTGCTCTCTCTCTCCCTTGCTACCTCTCTTGACAAGGGGCAAAATGGCAGGAGGCCGAAACAGGGTTATGGGAAGCAGCCAGGGCGAACAAACGCAGGAATTGCTACACCAAGTACTGGAGGAATTCAGGAGGGAGATGAATGAAATGAGGATTACAATTAACAACCTGCAAAGTGAGCTGACATCAGCAAGGGAGGAGATCAAATCTCTCACAGCGAAAAATAAAGAGACCGAGCATCAGATTATCATCCAAAGGGAAGGTGGGAATGGTACATTGGAAGGAAATGCCTCTGTACCTGACACATTTGCGGACATATTGAAAAAGAGCTCAGAAGCAATGGCCACAGTGAGGGAGGTAGCCATGCAAGCTGCTACCTCACAGGAAGCAGCAAGGTGCACCACTCAACTGCTGGAGAGAAAGAGATCAGTGGTAGTTGTAGGCATCAAAGAACAGGAAGGATCCAACAGGCAAGAATGGAATGGCAAGGATAGAGAGGCAGTACATGGGCTACTGAAGGGGTTACAGATGGAAGAGGCTGCACACAACATTGAGAAGGTTTTCAGGTTGGGCTGGTACAACAGGGACAGAAACCGACTTGTAAAGGTGGTGTTTGCAAACGAAACCACGAAGGAGGATATTCTAGAAAAGAAGAGTCGTCTCCAACATGTGGAGGGATACAAACAAGTATTCCTGCAGAGGGACAGGACGAAGGAGGAGAGAGCCAGGGCAGCAGAGGCAAGGAGGAAGCGCAGGGAGAGAGGAGCAAACCAGGAAATCACAGCCCCCAACACAGCAGTCCCAGAGACAGAGGGGAACCCAAAACCAGCATCCCAGCAACACCAGAGGGGGGGGCAACACCACCAACCCCCTCTGCATAGAAACCCTTCCTTCCCCTCACCCTACCTGCCCCCACCCAACCCTCCCTCCCCCCCCACCCCATTCTGACCCCGACACCCCATCCCCATTCCCATCATGTCCCCCCTCCCACCTTTCCCCCCAGTCCCCCTTCCCCCTTCATCCCATACCCTCCCTATTCCTCCTCCCCCCTCACCCCGTATCCTCCATGTCCCCCCTATCTCCTTAACCCACACCCTACCCGTTCCCCCTTCCCTTAAACCCCCACCCCCCACCCCAAAACCCTCTGCGACCCTGCAAACCACCTCACAGATCCTCTCACCCACGGAACAGCTTCCCACACCAGTAGAATACTCGCCAAGAAAGGGATATGTAAATGAACAGAAGAAAGTGAGCTTCAAGGCGATGTACACTAACATAGATGGGATTACAAATAAAACTAGTGAACTTGGAGAGTGGGCACTAGAAGAAAACCCAGACATAATAGCACTCACAGAAACAAAGCTAACGAAAATCATAACAAATGCAGTGTTTCCACAGGGCTACTATGTAGTGAGGAAAGAGAGAGAAGGGAGAGGAGGAGGTGGTGTGGCTTTGCTACTAAGAGAAGGTTGGAGTTTCGAAGAGATGGTAATTCAGAACTGTGAAGGTTTCAGGGACTACATATCAGGCACCATTGCAACTGGAGGACAGAAAATTATAATAGTAGTCATATATAACCCCCCACCGAATGACAGAAGACCCAGACAGGAATATGATAGAAACAACATGGCCACCATCAATATAATAGAGAGAGCAGCTTCTGTGGCTAGCAGGAACGGATCCAGACTTCTAATCATGGGAGACTTCAACCATGGGAAGATAGATTGGGGGAACAGAGACCCACACGGAGGCCCAGACACATGGAGAGCTAAGCTGCTGGATGTGGCAACAAGAAACTTTCTAAGTCAACACGTCAAGGGACCGACAAGAATGAGAGGAGGGGATGAACCAGCCTTGCTTGATTTGATATTTACCCTAAATGAGTCGGATATAAGGGAAGTTAAGTTGGAAGCCCCCTTGGGAATGAGTGATCATAGTGTATTGAGCTTTGAGTACCTGGTTGAGCTAGGAATTATCACCCCCAAAAAGAACTGGGAACCAAAGGGCTGGCGTACCGAAAGGGAAACTATGAGGAGATGAATAAATTCCTATGGGATATACATTGGGACACAGAACTCGGAACCAAGTCCGTACAAGACATGATGGACTATGTCACCCAAAAATGTCAGGAGGCTGTAAGCAGGTTTGTCCCAGCCCAACAGGAAAAAACAGAGAAGCAAAGGAAGAATCCGTGGTTTAATAGGGAATGTATGAAAGCAAAGGAGCTGAACAAAAGGGCATGGAGGAACTTCCGTAATAACAGAACACCAGAAAGTAGAGAGAGATACCAGAGAACCAGGAACGAGTATGTCAGTGTGAGAAGAGCAGCTGAGAAAAGGTATGAAAATGATATAGCTAACAAAGCCAAGACTGAACCAAAGCTACTACACAGTCACATCAGGAGGAAGACAACAGTGAAGGAACAGGTGATTAAACTTAGGGTGGGCGAGGACAGGTACACAGAGATGCCAAGAGGTGTGTGAAAGAGTGTGCAGGAGCACTTTGCTTACCACTCTCCATAGTGTATAGTAAGTCACTGGAAACGGGGGACCTACCAGAAATATGGAAGACTGCTAATGTAGTACCAATATACAAAAAGGGTGACAGACAAGAGGCACTGAACTACAGGCCAGTGTCCTTAACTTGTATACCATGCAAGGTGATGGAGAAGATTGTGAGAAAAAACCTAGTAACACATCTGGAGAGAAGAGACTTCGTGACAACCCATCAACATGGGTTCAGGGAGGGTAAATCTTGCCTTACAGGCTTGATAGAATTCTACGATCAGGTGACAAGAATTAAGCAAGAAAGAGAAGGGTGGGCGGACTGCATTTTTTTGGACTGTCGGAAAGCCTTTGACACAGTACCCCATAAAAGGTTGATGCATAAGCTGGAGAAACAGGCAGGAGTAACAGGTAGGGCGCTCCAGTGGATAAGGGAGTACCTAAGCAATAGGAAGCAGAGAGTTACAGTGAGGGGTGAGACCTCAGACTGGCGTGAAGTCACCAGTGGAGTCCCACAGGGCTCTGTACTTGGACCTATCCTGTTTCTGATATACGTAAATGATCTCCCAGAGGGTATAGACTCATTCCTCTCAATGTTTGCTGACGACGCCAAAATTATGAGAAGGATTAAGACAGAGGAGGACAGCTTGAGACTTCAAGAAGACCTGGACAAGCTGCAGGAATGGTCGAACAAATGGCTGTTAGAGTTTAACCCAAGCAAATGTAATGTAATGAAGATAGGGGTAGGAAGCAGGAGACCAGATACAAGGTATCATTTGGGAGATGAAATACTTCAAGAGTCAGAGAGAGAGAAAGACCTGGGGGTTGATATCACGCCAGACCTGTCCCCTGAAGCTCATATCAAGAGGATAACATCAGCAGCATATGCCAGGTTGGCTAACATAAGAACGGCCTTTAGAAACTTGTGTAAGGAATCTTTCAGAACATTATATACCACATATGTCAGACCAATCCTGGAGTATGCGGCTCCAGCATGGAGTCCCTATCTAGTCAAGCATAAGACTAAACTGGAAAAGGTTCAAAGGTTTGCCACCAGACTAGTACCCGAGCTGAGAGGTATGAGCTACGAGGAGCGACTGCAGGAATTAAACCTCACTTCGTTGGAAGACAGAAGAGTTAGGGGGGACATGATCACCACATTCAAGATTCTCAGGGGAATCGACAGGGTTGATAAAGACAGGCTGTTTAACACAAGGGGCACACGCACTAGGGGACACAGGTGGAAACTGAGTGCCCAAATGAGCCACAGAGATATTAGAAAGAACTTTTTTAGTGTCAGAGTGGTTGACAAATGGAATGCATTAGGAAGCGATGTGGTGGAGGCTGACTCCATACACAGTTTCAAGTGTAGATATGATAGAGCCCATTAGGCTCAGGAAACTGTACACCTGTTGATTGACGGTTGAGAGGCGGGACCAAAGAGCCAGAGCTCAACCCCCGCAAGCACAACTAGGTGAGTACAACTAGGTGAGTACACACACACACACACACACACACACACACACACACACACACACACACACACACACACACACACACACACACACACACACACATTCTTGGGTCAGCTTTGATCGTGAGCAGACGTGTAGGGTCAGCAGTCCGCGTTAACCGAGGGAATAGGGTCAAGGGAGCGGGTGTACTGTGCAGTGAGAATCGGGACAGTGTAAATTGAACAGTGGCATTGTAATGCAACACATTGATCACATCTCGTGGTGAATTATCTTAGTGAATTTAGAGAAGATAGATAGTGAAGATCGACTTCTTGAGGCAGCATCAGTCGCATCAGCCGGGACCCACGTGGAGACCTGAAGACCTCACAGGATTACCGACGACCCGCCGTGTATTCACCTAGAGTGCTTGTGGGGGGCTGGCTGGTAAGTGTCTCTCATAAGTCTCCAACAGTGTGCAAGGTTTATATAATATCATATCATAGACACTATTGCATTCCATTCAATAATACAATCGTAATAATACAATCGTGGTAGACAGGTAACAGGGACAGCAACTGTGAGCTCACTGGGAACCCAGATAAGCCGCTAATCCCCCCCCCCCCCGCCGTAATCTGAAGACTACACCTCACCCACCTCTTAACCCCCCACCACTCCCACTCTCCCAAAACACTCCCCCCCCCACCACACCCACTCTCACACTAGGACTATTCTTGCTCTCTCTCTCTCTTGACAAGGGCAAAATGGCAGGTGGACGCAACAGGGACACAGGGAACAGCCAGAGTGACCAAACTAAAACATGTTAACCCAAGTTCTGGAGGAATTCAGGAAGGAGATGCAGGAAATGAGGATTACAATTAACAACCTGCAAAGTGAGCTGACATCAGCAAGGGAGGAGATCAAATACCTCACAGAGAAAAATAAAGAGACCGAACATCAGATTATCATCCAAAGGGAAGGTGGGAATGTTACATTGGAAGGTAATGCCTCTGTAACTGAAACATTTGCGGACATACTGAAAAAGAGCTCAGAAGCTATGGACACAGTGAGGGAGGTAGCCATGCAAGCAGCCACCTCACAGGAAGCAGCAAGGTGCACCACTCAGCTGCTGGAGAGAAAAAGATCAGTGGTAGTTGTAGGCATCAAAGAACAGGAAGGATCCAACAGGCAAGAATGGAATAGCAAGGATAGAGAGGCAGTACAGGGGCTACTGAAGGGGTTACAGATGGAAGGGGCTGAAAGAAACATTGAGAAGGTTTTCAGGTTGGGCTGGTACAACAAGGACAGAAACCGACTTGTAAAGGTGGTGTTTACAAACGAAACCACGAAGGAGGATATTCTCGAAAGGAAGAGTCGACTGCAGCATGTGGAGGGATACAAGAAAGTATTCCTGCAGAGGGACAGGACGAAGGAGGAGAGAGCCAGGGCAGCAGAGGCAAGGAGGAAGCGCAGGGAGAGAGGAGCAAACCAGGAAATCACAGCCCCCAACACAACAGTCCTAGAGACAAGAGGCGAACCCAAAACCAGCATCCCAGCAACACCAGAGGGGAGGGCAACACCACCACCCCCCTCTGCATAGAAACCCTCCCTTCCCCTCACCCTACCTGCCCCCACCCAACCCTCCCCCCCCCCACCCCATTCTTACCCTGTCACCCTTCCCCATTCCCATCATGTCCCCCCTCCCACCTTTGCCCCCCTGTCCCCCCTCCCCCTTCATCCCATACCCTCCCTATCCCTCCTCCCCCCTCACCCCGTATCCTCCATGTCCCCCCTATCTCCTTAACCCACACCCTACCTGTCCCCCTTCCCTGAAACCCCCACCCCTCACCCCAAACTCCTCTGAGACCCTGCAAACCACCTCACAGATCTTCTCACCCACGGAAAAGCTTCCCACACCAGCAGAATGCTCGCCAAGAAAGGGACAAGAAAATGAACTGAAGAAAGTGAGCTTCAAGGCAATGTACACTAACATAGATGGGATTACAAATAAAACAAGTGAACTCGGAGAATGGGCACTAGAAGAAAACCCAGACATAATAGCACTCACAGAAACAAAGCTAACAAACACCATAACAAATGCAGTGTTTCCACAGGGCTACTATGTAGTGAGGAAAGAGAGAGAAGGGAGAGGAGGAGGTGGTGTAGCTTTGCTACTAAGAGAAGGTTGGAGTTTCGAAGAGATGGTAATTCAGAACTGTGAAGGTTTCAGTGACTACATATCAGGCACCATAGCAACTGGAGGACAGAAAATTATAGTAGTAGTCATATATAACCCCCACCGAATGACAGAAGACCCAGACAGGAATATGATAGAAACAACTTGGCCACCATCAATATAATAGAGAGAGCAGCTTCTGTGGCTAGCAGGAACGGATCCAGGCTACTAATCATGGGAGACTTCAACCATGGAAAGATAGATTGGGGGAACAGAGACCCACATGGAGGCCCAGACACATGGAGAGCTAAGCTGCTGGATGTGGCAACAAGAAACTTTCTAAGTCAACACGTCAAGGGACCGACAAGAACGAGAGGAGGGGATGAACCAGCCTTGCTTGATCTGATATTTACCCTAAATGAGTCGGATATAAGGGAAGTTAAGTTGGAAGCCCCCTTGGGAATGAGTGATCATAGTGTATTGAGCTTTGAGTACCTGGTTGAGCTAGGAATTATCACCCCCAAAAAAGAACTGGGAAACAAAGGGCTGGCGTACCGAAAGGGAAACTATGAGGAGATGAATAAATTCCTATGGGATATACATTGGGACACAGAACTCGGAACCAAGTCCGTACAAGACATGATGGACTATGTCACCCAAAATGTCAGGAGGCTGTAAGCAGGTTTGTCCCAGCCCAACAGGAAAAAACAGAGAAGCAAAGGAAGAATCCGTGGTTTAATAGGGAATGTATGAAAGCAAAGGAGCTGAACAAAAGGGCATGGAGGAACTTCCGTAATAACAGAACACCAGAAAGTAGAGAGAGATACCAGAGAACCAGGAACGAGTATGTTAGTGTGAGAAGAGCAGCTGAGAAAAGGTATGAAAATGATATAGCTAATAAAGCCAAGACCGAACCAAAGCTACTACACAGTCACATCAGGAGGAAGACAACAGTGAAGGAACAGGTGATGAAACTTAGGGTGGGCGAGGACAGGTACACAGAGAATGACAAAGAGGTGTGTGAAGAACTCAACAAAAGGTTCCAGGAGGTCTTTACAATAGAACAGGGAGAAGTCACGGCGCTAGGAGAGGTGGCAGCAAACCAGGTGACCTTGGATAGGTTCGAAATTACAAGAGATGAGGTCAAGAAGCACCTATTGGAGCTGGATGTGAGAAAAGCTGTTGGGCCGGATGGAATCTCACCATGGGTATTGAAAGAGTGTGCAGGAGCACTTTGCTTGCCACTCTCCATAGTGTATAGTAGGTCACTGGAAACGGGAGACCTACCAGAAATATGGAAGACTGCTAATGTAGTACCAATATTTAAAAAGGGTGACAGACAAGAGGCACTGAACTACAGGCCAGTGTCCTTAACTTGTATACCATGCAAGGTGATGGAGAAGATTGTGAGAAAAAACCTAGTAACACATCTGGAGAGAAGAGACTTCGTGACAACCCATCAACATGGGTTCAGGGAGGGTAAATCTTGCCTTACAGGCTTGATAGAATTCTACGATCAGGTGACAAAGATTAAGCAAGAAAGAGAAGGATGGGCGGACTGCATTTTTTTGGACTGTCGGAAAGCCTTTGACACAGTACCCCATAAAAGGTTGATGCATAAGCTGGAGAAACAGGCAGGAGTAACAGGTAGGGCGCTCCAGTGGATAAGGGAGTACCTAAGCAATAGGAAGCAGAGAGTTACAGTGAGGGGTGAGACCTCAGAATGGCGTGAAGTCACCAGTGGAGTCCCACAGGGCTCTGTACTTGGACCTATCCTGTTTCTGATATACGTAAATGATCTCCCAGAGGGTATAGACTCATTCCTCTCAATGTTTGCTGACGACGCCAAAATTATGAGAAGGATTAAGACAGAGGAGGACAGCTTGAGGCTTCAAGAAGACCTGGACAAGCTGCAGGAATGGTCGAACAAATGGCTGTTAGAGTTTAACCCAAGCAAATGTAATGTAATGAAGATAGGGGTAGGAAGCAGGAGACCAGATACAAGGTATCACTTGGGAGATGAAATACTTCAAGAGTCAGAGAGAGAGAAAGACCTGGGGGTTGATATCACGCCAGACCTGTCCCCTGAAGCTCATATCAAGAGGATAACATCAGCAGCATATGCCAGGTTGGCTAACATAAGAACGGCCTTTAGAAACTTGTGTAAGGAATCTTTCAGAACATTATATACCACATGTCAGACAATCCTGGAGTATGCGGCTCCAGCATGGAGTCCATATTGTGACGATAATCTCTTATCAGAGATTTAGCCTGCTATTTCTGCGAATCACTCCTGTCCTCATCAATATACAAGATACGTTTTGTAGTGGCTAAACGTATATGATAGCCACACGTACCAGCAACTCCCTCCTCCCCCCCACTCCAGCACCTGGTCGACGCGCCGAACCCTTCCACTGCCTAACTAGCGACTTGCGACCATCCAGCTTCCTCATTGGCCGCCAACCAACACTCCACTCCGGCTCCCCGCCAATCACAAGACCTCACCAGTTATTGTTGGAGTCCCTTGCGTTTCTGCCAGCCAGAATATTGTGTGCTCGCAAGCTGTGAACTCCTAAGTGACTCACCTTGTGTGGTCAAATAGAGGTTTATAGTTAGTGCATATATTCCAGCATTCATATTTTACTTACTTTTGTATGTCAATTCTCCTCCCCATTAACGTAATCTATTTTCATGTTTATATTGTTTATTATTTTTACCAGTAAGCCAAGATTTTGCATTTGTTTCAATTTGTGTTTTTTTATTGTTATTAAAATCCATTTTTATTATTGTCTTTCGTATTTCCGACCTTACCACAGATTACCAATCACGCAGTCATTCTTTTTTTTCTCTTTTTTTTCCTTTTCTTTTTTTATATATTATATGTGGCCCAGCACTGACACCTGCTAGTTGGAAGACTGCCGACCACCATTTCCAACTCGTTACCGTCACATATAAATGGGGGCCTGTCCACGGAGCTTCACTCAGGTATTGGTAATTGTGGTAAGCACACTTGGCTTTATTTCCCTTGCTTCCATTATTCACATTAATCATTCTTTATTTTATATGGTGCTGTGTATATTGTACATTACGGGAATAGCATATGGTGAGAGTGAGACAACTTTGGATTACGTGGTGACTGTAGGCCGCAGTCATACTCTTAATTGGTCGTCTCCCCCTTCCGTGTTATCCTCCGTGTTTAACATCTTTGTCCCCCAATATTTCTCACTTTTTGACAGATTATCACATAGGTACCCTGGTACTGTGGTCTGTCTCCGGGTCAATAGCACCCAAGTCCTGCAATCCGACTCTAGGAGGAAAAAGAGGGCTTTAGATCCTCTAGCACGAACTATTATTGGCGAATTGGGACCTCGCCGATAGTTCTCGTCACCAGTTGACACTCGCACCCCTACTCGTCGGTCAGACTGATGGTATTTACCAAAAGGTAGGGAATTGGCGTTCTTTCTTTTGAGCACAAAGTTCGCTAATTCTGTAAATACCATATTCAATTTCAGTGGGTACCATTGCTTATGTTCTATAGTGACTTGGCAAGGTATGACTACATTTTTTGGACTACCTCATTTATTTTGAAGCCATTTAGTGTTTCACTTGTATTTTAAACTTAGTTTTCACTAATTAGTAGGATTTTCTTGCCTTTATCCTCCCATAGTGAGTACCAGGTACAAGATTTCCTGCGACCTTATTCATTTACCATCTTGAATTTACTTTAATTATTAATAATTCCCCACAGGATAGGTATCAGTTGCCACGTTTCCTGTTTCTGACACTCACCATATTCTCACTATATTCATCTCCTTTGTTTTGCTATATTTTCACCATGTTCCGCTTACAAGCTTTCATAGCAATCCAGAAAGTGAAATAGGGACCTTACGTCACGCTAAGAGGGTCGATTTGTTAACTCTTGCACATGAGTATCACTTAGAAGTTCCTGATGGAGCCAACAAATTTGCCATTAATAATATGATACTGGATCACCTTGCTGAGGAAGATATTATAGATTCTTCTACTCATGAACAGTACATTATTTCAGATAAAGATGACTTGAGAGCGATAAAGCTCAAATTGGAACTTGCCAAGATCGAGCTACAGCAACAACAAGAAGCAGCTGCAATCAGAGAGCGTGAAGCTGCAATCAGAGAGCGTGAAGCTGCCCTCAAGAAGAACAAAGCGTGAAGCTGCAATCAGAAGCGTGAAGCTGCCCTCAGAAAGGAAGAAGCTGCCATCCGGAAGGAAGAAAGTGAAAGGGAGGCCCTACTCCTCAAAGGACAGCAAGAACGTGAGTTGGCCTTATACCAACAGCGACTAGAGATACAACGGGAACACGACCAACGACAGGCAGAAGCAATGCTAGAATGTCGTAACCGAGAACTCACGAGGGACGCTGCACACCAAGCTCAACTCCAACAAGCGGCAGCTAGTCTTCCTCCCAGTTTCAATATCTCCCATGCAAGTAAGTTAATGCCCCCGTTCCTCGAAACGGAGGTTGATGTGTTCTTTACCACTTTTGAGACCCTTGCTGTTCAACTTAATTGGCCTGACGACCAATGGGCTACCCTTCTCAGAGTACATTTAACAGGTAGAGCAGCAGTCACACTCAGCACTTTGGCTTCGGAAAACGACTACACCACCCTGAAACAAGCTGTGTTGGACGCCTACCTTCTCTCCACCGAAAGCTATCGACGAAAGTTTCGTGACTACGTCAAGGCAAGTACCACCACCTTCTTAGAATTTGCTAACACCAAACAAAGATATTTCATGAAATGGCTGGAGGCAGCACATGTCTCTACTTTTTCAGAACTTGTCAACCTCATACTGGTTGAAGAATTTTTGAGACGTGTACCTCCTCCTGTCCGCCTATACTTAGCAGACAAGGAAGAGACGGAGTTAGTGAAGTGTGCGAAGTCAGCTGACACTTACAGCCTCATCCACCGGCTGACTCCAGATCCTACCAGCAAGAAGTCTTGGTACAGTTACGAGAAAGCGAGCCCAGATCAAGGTACCTCTCAACTGTACTGCAGGTATTGTCGATTATATGGACACACCATTGACAAATGTGGTAAGTCCCAATCTAAAGGTAACGTCGAACCCCCTAAGTCTAAAACTACTCACCCTAAGTCCGGTAAGCCTGTAATGAATGTTGGTGTTCATGCTAATGATCTCTCTCTCTTTACCAAGCATCTATATCCAGGAACTATCTCTACCCACGGTTCAGATTCAGAGGGACGTTTCGGACTTAAGATCCTACGGGACACAGCGGCTCTACAATCGATCGTTTTGAAATCGGCTGTGCCCAACGTCGCCTACACAGGAGAGACTGTGTTCATCACTGACCTTACTGCTACAACTCCTTATCCACTTGCCCGAGTTTACCTGGATTGTCCCTTCGTGACCGGTGAAGTCCAAGTCGCCGTCAGGGAAAAGCCTTTTCCCATGCCTGGAGTGCAACTTCTCCTGGGCAACGACTTGGCAGAAGACCAACAACCAAACAACCTGATCATCAAGGACATATCCAAGGTAAGCAACTCTGTGGTGGATAACCCGATTTTTGAACATTTCCCAGTAAAGGTTCAAGAGAGTGATGAAGGTTCTCCTCCTGTTATGGTGACCACCCGTGCTCAAGCTGCACGTCCACAGCCAGCCGACTCTACTGCTACCGCTGTCCCTCAGGACCCTTCGAAACTACCCCCTAACCTGACCGCGGTGGAGTTCCGTAAGTTACAGAGAGATGATCTTACATTGACACCATTATTCTTTCAGGCTGAAACCCAATCCGACAGTGTTCCTGGGTTCTTTATGGAGAACGAAATACTCTATCGCAGGTATAGACCCAGTAAACTGAAGGACGAGGACGATTGGGCAAACGTTGAACAACTAGTGATTCCCACCAGCCTGCGGCCCACGATTCTACACCTGGCCCACGGCGCTTTGTCACACTATGGGTTCAACAAGACTTACCATGGAATTCGACAAGACTACTACTGGCCAGGTATGGTAAACGACATCAAAACTTATGTCAAATTATGCCACGTGTGTCAGTTAGCCGGGAAACCGAACGTTTCCATTCCCAGAGCACCACTGATACCCATCCAGGTGCCTGAGGAACCGTTCCACAAGCTCATTATCGACTGCGTTGGTCCTTTGCCTCGGACCAGTGCAGGCAACGCATATATCTTAACCATCCTGTGTCCTACCACCAGATTTCCGATAGCAGTTCCAGTAAAAAATATTACAGCTGCTACAGTGGTGAAGAATCTACTGAAAATCTTCACCCAGTATGGATTTCCGAGGGAGATTCAGAGCGACTGTGGTACCAACTTCACCAGTGATCTCTTCAAACGGACTCTGGAGGAGTTCAACATCAAACAGGTACTGTCCAGCCCCTATCATCCTGCTTCACAGGGTTTCTCCGAGNTTACAGAGAGATGATCTTACATTAACACCATTATTCTTTCAGGCTGAAACCCAATCCGACAGTGTTCCTGGGTTCTTTATGGAGAACGAAATACTCTATCGCAGGTATAGACCCAGTAAACTGAAGGACGAGGACGATTGGGCAAACGTTGAACAACTAGTGATTCCCACCAGCCTGCGGCCCACGATTCTACACCTGGCCCACGGCGCTTTGTCACACTATGGGTTCAACAAGACTTACCATGGAATTCGACAAGACTACTACTGGCCAGGTATGGTAAACGACATCAAAACTATGTCAAATTATGCCACGTGTGTCAGTTAGCCGGGAAACCGAACGTTTCCATTCCCAGAGCACCACTGATACCCATCCAGGTGCCTGAGGAACCGTTCCACAAGCTCATTATCGACTGCGTTGGTCCTTTGCCTCGGACCAGTGCAGGCAACGCATATATCTTGTGTCCTGTGTCCTACCACCAGATTTCCGATAGCAGTTCCAGTAAAAATATTACAGCTGCTACAGTGGTGAAGAATCTACTGAAAATCTTCACCCAGTATGGATTTCCGAGGGAGATTCAGAGCGACTGTGGTACCAACTTCACCAGTGATCTCTTCAAACGGACTCTGGAGGAGTTCAACATCAAACAGGTACTGTCCAGCCCCTATCATCCTGCTTCACAGGGTTCTCTCGAGCGTAGTCATCAAACCATCAAGGCACTCTTAAAAAAGTTCTGTAATGAGACCTCAAAGGATTGGGATAGGCAAATTGATCTCATCTTGTGTATTTTCAGAAGTCTTCCCAACGAGTCACTAGGAGTATCTCCTTATGAGATGCTCTACGGACGTAAGTGCCGTACACCTCTCAAGGCTTTCAAGGATTCTCTACGTGATGACACCTTCAGTGAGCATCAGAGTGTGCCCCAGTATCTTCAAAATCTCCGACACATTCTAGAGAGGGTCCATTCCTTTGCCAGCAACAACCTACAGAGAGCCCAGGAGAGGATGAAGACTCGTTACGACCGGCACTGTAAAGTAAGGAAGTTTACACCAGGAGACTTAGTGCTTGCCTATTTCCCTATCCCAGGTTCTCCTTTACAGAACAGGTTCTCAGGACCCTACCGTGTTAAGGAGTGCCGGAACAACTTTAACTACGTTCTCGAGACCCCCGATAGGCGGCGGAAGACCCAGCTGTGCCACATTAATTTACTCAAGCCCTACCATGGGGTTCCTCCCACTGTGTTAACCAATTTCACCTCATTTACAGGTCCATACAGCCACAGTGAGACCTTCCCTGCTTCTCCTTCCGAGAGCACTGACACTGAGACAGCGCTCTCTAACTCGGAAATCCTTACTAACCTTCAACATCATTTTCAGGACGATAATAGTGCTCCACTAATCAAACTCGTCAGAGAATATCAAGAGTTGTTTCGAGATGACCCCCAAGAGTGTACTGTAACTCAGCACGACATCCAACTGCTACCTGACACCCAGCCGATTCGCCAACCATTCTACCGAATCAGCCCGAGCAAAACGGAAGTCATGCGGGCTGAGGTACAGTATCTCTTGGACCATGGACTGGCTACCCCCTGTGAGTCCCCCTGGGCCTCACCATGCATCCTGGTACCCAAACCTCACGGCAAAATCCGTCTGTGTACGGATTATAGGAAGTTGAACCAGGTCACAGTGAAGGACGCCTACCCAATACCCAGGGTAGACGACATTCTGGATGCCATTGGTAATGCCCGCTACCTGTCTCAGGTAGACCTACTAAAGGGCTACTACCAGGTGAGTTTAACGGAGCGAGCTAAGGTACTGTCCGCCTTTATAACCCCGTTTGGTCTCTACAGGTACAATCGCCTTCCCTTTGGACTCTGCAATGCCCCAGCCACCTTTCAGAGAGCTGTCAACCGCGTCATCCAGGGCTTGGAAAACAGTAACAGCTTTCAGTAATTGGCATATTTTCGGTATAAAAATTCGTAATTTCAAACTGCGAATACGTGCAGAGAACCAGAATTTGGCTCCAAAATATGGTTCAATCGTCGAATTTGGGATGTTTGGGATATTTTCAAAACCGCAGTTGGGGTTTGTGCAAAATGTGACCCATCACCGCTCTCAGTAATTGCCATATTTCGGTATAAAAATTCGTAATATCAAACTGCGAATATGTGCAGAGAGCCAGAATTTGGCCCTAAAATATGGCTCAAGCTTCGAATTTGGGATGTTTGGGATATTTTGAAAACTGCAGGAAGGGTTTGGGCAAAATGCGATCCCTCGCTGCTTTCAGTAATTGGCATATTTTCAGTATAAAAGTAGTAATTTCAAACTGCGAATACATGCAGAGAGACAGAATTTGCCTCCAAAATATGGCTCAAGGGTCGAATTTGGGATGTTTCGGATATTTTGAAAACTGCAGAGGGTTTGGGCAAAATGTGACCTTTCGCCGCTCTCAGTAATTGGCGTATTTACGGTATAAAATGTCGTAGTTTCAAACTGCGAATACGCGCTGATAGCCTGAATTTGGCTCCAAAATATGGCTCAAGGGTCGAATTTGGGATGTATGTGATATATTTTAAAACTGCAGAGGGGTTTGTGCAAAATGTGACCTATCGCCGCTCTCAGTAATTGGCATATTCTCGGTATAAAAAGTAGTAATTTCAAACTGCGAATACGTGCAGAAAGCCAGAATTTGGCTCCAAAATATGGCTCAAGCGTCCCATTTGGGATGTTTGGGATATTTTAAAAACTGCAGGGAGGGTTTAGGCTAAATGTGATCCATCGCCGCTCTCAGTAATTGGCACATTTTCGGAATAAAAAGCCTTAATTTAAAACTGCGAATATGTGCAGACAGCTAGAATTGGCTCCAAAATTTGGCTCAAGGGTCGACTTTCGGATGTTTGTGATATATATAAAAACTGAAGGGGGGTTTGAGCAAAATGTGACCCATCACCGCTCTCAGTAATTGGCATATTTTCGGTATAAAAATTCGAAATTTCAAACTGCGAATATGTGCAGAGAGCCAGAATTTGGCTCCCAAATATGTCTCAAGCTTCGAATTTGGGACGTTTGGGATATTTTGAAAACTGCAGCGTGGGTTTGG